>LPNX010979220.1:64605-132823 GCA_001517045.1 Pseudotsuga menziesii | reverse complement strand
TTGGATAATTAAATATTATCCAATTGTACCAAGACAATTATATATATATATATATATATATAAAATTGTCTTGGTACAATTGAATAATTAAATATTTATATATATATATATAATTGTCTTGGTACAATTGGATAATTAAATATTTAAAGCTTCCGCTTGCTACATTGGTATCAGAGCATATTGTAAGCACCAACCATGGGTTTGGTTGATGAAGAGCTTACGACGATCCTGAACAAGATAGGTGAATCATTCAATCGCATGGACAAAAGACAAAAGGAAATGCGTGACAAACTGAACATGTTGATAGACCGAATGAAGTGTAATAACATTACAGAAAATCAGGATGATAGTGTCACCAACGAGTATACAGATCTGCGTGATAAGGAAGATAATCCTTTGAGACTATGGAAAAAGACATGGGTACGGGAACCAAACCCAATGAGTATCTAACTAAAGTAACTATAATTCCCCCATGCAGCGAGCCTGAAGTGGACCCATTAGACAGCTATAAGGAGAATTCCAGTGACAAATTTCCTGAATATGAAGAGGAGAATCTGAAATTCAACAAAATACCTGATGCTCACTTGAGGAAATTCTATAATAAAACATTGATGCTCATGGGCAACCCGGTTGGTGACAATGGCAGTCTCTTGTCAAATAACAAAGTATGTCAGTTTTCAGCGATGGACTTGTCATACTCCACTTCATCAAACTGTAACATTAAATTGTGCATGCCAAGTCCCTTCTATGGGTGAATTGGTTTTCAGGGCTCCCTCAATTTTGGATTTATCACTCTCTTCCAGTACCAGGTTCAGAGAACTAGAGACTTCAATATAGCAGAAACTAGGCCTTCCTCCAGGCTATGTATACATTTGCTGCCTTCGTTTTGACGGTAAGCAACTAAGGAATAAGCTTGAGGGGTTCATCGAGGGGACTAAACTACATATGTGGATTCATTTGCATCCTTGTTGCTCTCGCTGTTTCCGTGCCTTGGTGAGTTTGAAATACTGGCTCTGCAAGATATACCTGCAAGATTTCCAGATTTTTAACGAATGTTATGACAAGGATAATAAGTTATAACACAGAAATTGCAAGAAAAAAAATAATTGGAAGGATGGGAAAATTCCATGAGTGGAATAAGAAATTTCAATTCCAAGCCGAAATAGAAACAGAATAAGATCCAAAACTGATTGGCCACCTTCTAATTATGAAAACAATGGAACATAAACGACGCCGATTTTCCCACAGTGAAAAGACAAAACACAAAATAAACAAGAATTGACTGTCACTCTAGTTGTATCAGCTTGCCCAACAGAAACTAATAAAAAACCGGCCGGTACCCACAAAGTATTCAGAACTATTAGAAATATTTCAACCAAAGCAAAATTTTTTGAGCCAACGCGAAAAGGGATGCATAAACTCATTGCTGACGACCTTCCGTTTGGTAATCACAATGATCTGGGCACTGTGCTCAAGAAAATGTTGACAAGAAAATACAATTGGCTGAAGATATTCTCGTTCGAATTTGGTGAGCTCCTCCTTCAGTTACTGGATTCCAACCCTAACTCACAGATTATGATTCCAGAATTCATCGAGGCTTCGTGGTTAAAAATTTATGATCAACGTATAATACCTCCCCTTCAAAACATTGTACGGGTCTGGGAAGATATTCATCATGGTTTACAAAATATAATAATAAAAACATAAATAATAATATTGATAAATAGTTATTAAATACTAAGGGACACATTCATTCGTGAATGGTCACCACAAAAGTGCTTTTAGGTTTATATGTACGACATGATCTTCACTTTGTAATAATCATATCTCAATTCAATATCAAATATACATTTTATTATCCATGATTATTTATATTATTTACACTGGGTATTCCAGTCAGTAACAGACTTTTACTGTTTCATTGGTATCAAAATGAAGTTGACAAGTCAAACTATAAGGAAGAACTTTTACGCTTAAAGGAACTTAATCAAGACATACTTTTTCAAGTTAGGAAACTAAAGCACGAGAATAAATCTTTACAAGAAAAGCTAGATTGCAAAGGATGAATTATCGACAAAGAAATGATGACTGACGCAATAGAGAAGTCATCAAAGGCTCAATACAAACATCAGAAAAGGGAAGCAATACAAAGCTCATCAATGCTCAAGTTCAAAACGAACAATCATATTGTCACATCGCTACAAACATCAAGAGAAGATGGGTTTGAAAAACAAGCACAAAAATTGTTAGAATCACCAAAAGTTGAAGTTTTTGTAAACACTGCACCAGCAAATCAACTACCGTATCGCCATCCAAATCACAAGAGTTGTTATGAACGATGACAAGGACAAGAGGAAAATTACTAGTATAATTCCTACAAAGATCAAAGACAAAATTGACAAATCAATTAGCAAACAATTCCAATGAAACTAGATCTTGGGTGGACCACTTCACAAATGACACAACATTTTCACTCAATGTTTAAAAGAACGTATCGTCTCATTTCATCAAGTGTCGTAGCTACCAATATAGAAGATCACGAGAAAGCGTTACGAGCAAGAACAAGGGATAAAAGCCTTTCATGATCATGCTTTGAGGACAAAGCATCTATAAGAGGAAGGCAATGTAACACACAAAATATAATATGATACAATAATAAATAAACATATATAATAATATTGATAAATAATTATTAAATACTAAGGGACACATTCATTCGTGAATGGTCACCACAAAAGTGCCTTTAGGTTTCTATATGTATGACACTATCTTCACTTTGTAAATATCATATCTCAAATCAATATCAAATATACATTTTAATATCCATTGATGGATTATTTATATTATTTACACTGGGTATTCTAGTAAGAAACAGACTTTTACTGTTTCACATTTGCAGCTAGAAAATCCTTTGATACTGTCCATGGATATGCTGGTTTAAGTTGACATAATTTGGTTGATGCATTGGCCAGGCATCATTTTAATTTAAGCAAGTTTTTCCTATCCTCAAGGTTTTCCTTTATTATGAAGTTTCTTGCCTCCTTTTACAGTTGCTGCATTTTTATATTAGCATCATGGCTCTTGGAATTAGCCTAGTGGCAGAAGCATCTGGTGGGAAGGTTGCACATCTTTGTCAGCACCTTCTGCTGGCATCTGTAGCAGCCAACTATATGTGGTTCAACCCTGGACCATTGGAGTTATCTACATACACTCACAAATTTCTCAAACTGAGGTTGAATCATTCACCATCACATCATTTTCTCAAGAAATAATGTTAAGCTGCTTAGCTCGCACAAGGCCCCTGCTTTAATCGAAAGAATTTTTTGCTCTACAGTAACTTGTACATATCTTGCTTTGTTCAACAGATCAAAATGTTTTATCCTCCACTATTTGTACTTACTTGGGAGTTCAGTTTTCATAGCCGTGTTCCATGAGGCATGCTTTTCAGCCCAGATTTTGCAAGGGATATGGATCTTTTGTTGTTCCTGAGAGACAATGTGTCCAACTCTACTTCAAGGACATCTTGTTTAAGATACACCTATTGAACACGATCATGAGAACCATGGTCCTTTATGGCTTTGAGGTATGGGGATCCAGTTTACTGGGATCTGATTGTGCTGAGATTAGAGAGTACAAATCCTCATGTTACAATGTATGATCCATTGCAAATAAACTATTCCCCACATCATTCACGTTGAGTTTGTTGCACATAGTTTGTTGTCCTTTAAGACTGTTTTCAGATTGGTTTCTTTGCGCTCCTCGAAGGAAATTGCTCTACCTCTACTTCTAGAGGCCTTTCCCCAGACAATGCCTTTGCTGCTTCACTGAGTCTTCTTTGCTCCTCTAGTCCCTCGACATTTTCTATTGATCATCTTACCCCTTCAAGAATTCTTTTGATGTGCCTAGCCACCTCCTACCCCCCTAATCAAGAGTTGAATAAGATAATGAGAGGGGGCATTTATAGATAGTGCATATACGGCACTTGGATTTCCATTTTCAAGAACTTGGTCCTAAGATGGTTTTCTATTCAAAACAATTCTTGCAGTGGAGGGATCACCTCATTATTAGTCCCACATATGCTTAGAAACATTGGATGCATAGCCTCGGGATTTCATTAAGTTAGTTGAGAGTTTGTTCACATTAGCTTTGGGTCGAAACTCAGCACCGCAACCCAAGATTAGAGAGGATATATTGGTTCTGTAACCTATAGGCTAGGAAATAGATGTCCTCCTAGCCCTATGTGTCATATGTCCATATGCTGGAAACTTGGATACACAGGACACATGGTACTAACTTTTTGGGCATGTGTCTTGTGGCAAGGGACGTGTCTCATGTGTGTTTGACACTCTGTCATCATGTCCCAGGGTATTGGTCACTCATAACACCATTTTTTTTTTCACAAAAAATCAGAAAGTGTACATGTGTTTTGATGTGTCAATAAATGGGTCTTGATGTGTGATTGAATCATTGATGTGTTTCTATTTTCTATTTGTTCAAAAAATTTGCATCTTTATGTTTGCATTTCATCTTGTAATTTTAATATTTACTAAAATCATGTGTGTACTGGTGTCCCTTTTTGTCATGTTTTGGGGTCCGTGTGTTTTGTGTTGGACACTTGTATCTGCATGTTATTGTGTCATGTGACTTAGCCTATTCGACGTCAAGTTGAAGGATCACCTTCTCTTTTGGTGCTTGGTTTAATACGAGGTAAAAGGGGAGGTTCCATTGTCTCTACAAGGATCTTGGGGATCCCTTATAACTATCTTAAAGTATATGGACCAAAGGTTCCTAGCTCTATTGTTTAGACAGGTACTAGATCTCAATAAACAATCTTTTTTCCTAGGACTAACCTTGTTAGATTGATTACATCTTCGCCACCCCTCCCTTCCCCAATCTTGGTGATAGAGGACCGTAAGCAACCTGTAGTACCCAATATGGCATCAACTTCTAGATTTATCACACCTTGCATCTCTTCTATTAGAAGAGTGGTCCCTACTAGAGTTTCTTTGATGGTTTGTTCAAGACACAATTTGCAACTCACATCTCATTGGGTTAACATTCCTAGGTCCATGACACTGTAACACATGACCCATCCCACACAAAGTACTTTCCATCAGAGTTCTATCACTAGGTTCTTTCAGATGGCCTTGAGTGTTACGAGAGTTTTAGAGGATGATGGGGTTTTGCTCAAGATCTCTTAGTGCACCCCCCTTATGTCCTGTTTGGATTCTCAAATGACATTGTTAGACTTTGCTTCTATTCCTCTTCTCGTCCATGACCATTAGATCGAAATGACCTTGACATCCTCTTCCTTGCTCAACACTAAGATATTTGCTTAACAGTATAGCATTTTGAGTGTGTTATTGCACTTTTTAAAAAAAAATATCTTATACTTATAGAAAAAATATTGCAAACATAAGACTAGCAAGTGGGAGGGTATACACAATGAACATCATAACCTCTCTTGAAAAGCTACTAAGGTAGAAATAAAGGAAAAATACTTGGTGTGATCCAAATATTGAGCATCATTGATCAACAAAACTCTTTTTGCCAACAATTGACGATGAACCTCATCCTACCAGATCGAATTGGAGGTAGACAATGAGCGAGGCTCATGATAAAAAAAGGTTACATTGTACCTTCCATAAAACAAAAAGCATCACTATCCTCTAACAATGCAAATCCCATAAAGGCAAATACTAACAAAACCTTTACCATCACCAAACAACGTTGCCCACTAGTGAACCTTGCCTTGATGAAGCTCCGAATGTTGATTGTCAAACCAACTCCAACAACGCTTGGATAACTAGTGGTGTTAGAAAATGTGACTAATTGTCTTTGGATGCTGAGAAACAAGACATATGCCATTTGACAAACAATTCTTGTCTAACTTGGCCTTGGACAAAAGCCCCCTAATAAATGACCAATTTTGCAAACAATCTTAGCTTATAAGACAACCATATAGTCTAGACATTGTGTAAATGCCTCACCCAGTGTTTATTTGGATCCTTTGAGACCCATTTAGTGCTAAGAACTGGTGATAAAGGACGTCTTGGATGAATATTTGAATACAAATGGTGGGAATCATACTATAGGCACAATAATGATTGAACCAAACTCCATCCCTAATCCCTCCAAAAGGGCCCCAACACACCAATATTCATCTTAAATAATTCAGACGCCTCAATAAGGGCACACAACTCCTTAGCTAAGAGTTAGTTAGATGAAAGAAGCTCGTGAGCACCTAGATCCCATAGATCACACCAAAGAAATATGCCATTTTGGCTCAGTTTGCATGCTTGAAAGCGTTCTTCTTTGTAATGTGCATCCCCTTCTCTCTCCAACTCCAAATAAGTTGGGAAGCTAAGTTCGACTTTGCTTGACTACCCTCCTAATGCCATTGAATCAACCCTGCTATAATTCTCCAAGTAGTGTAGATGCTCCTAAAAAATGAGCAAGCCTGAAACTTAAGAGAGTTGGGGAAATAATGTCACAGATGAAAAGATACTTTAAACTCTGCCAAGATGTTGCGTTGATCTCACTTGGTGTCTAAAAAGAACTTGCAAGGGCATTGATCCCTCCAAATATTTCAGCACCCACTTAGCCGCCATGACACTTCCTTGAGACGTGACATCAATCAAGCCCAAACTCGTTTTGTTCTTGGGCATGGTACACACATCCCAAGGAACTAGAGACAAGCCATGCTCCTTGCCATACTTCGACCACAAATATGTTCTCAATGGTTGCTCAAACCATTGGAACAGTTTCTTGTTGGGGCACCAACAAGAAACATAATACACATGCGAGCCCCAAAGGATGGGACAAACCACACTAAACTTTCTTGAAAAAAGGATGTCCTTACAATGCCAAATATGTAACTTACTTTGTCGTCTTTGCAGGCACGTATCCCACACTAAGTCACACGATTTGGGTTCAATGACATTAAGTTTGATTCAGGTTNTGTCGTTAATGTTATCTATATGCATTTTTCAAGTATATATATATATATATATATATATATATATATTAACTTTAAAATAAAATAGAACATAAAATAATAAGAAATTTGATAAATTTAAAATTTTTTCCGGGCCCATCACAACATTGTAACCGATATTGGTTGGCATTTGATTCATCTTCCCCCTTTGGACAAGTTCTATGGAAGATCACATTACCCGACCCTCGTCAATATTTGATAAAGAAAGATTCACACATTATACATTTGTTGCTAGTGCAATAACGAAAAACAAGTTCCCGTTGGGTTGCCCATTCATTGCATTGAAATGAGATGTAGTTGAAGCTTCCAAGTTCTAATAGCAAGTGGACACGTGGGTGTAATAGAAAGTCAACACATAAATTGGAATTAGGGCCGAACCTCCAATTTTCTTTGAAATTCATTGAACTTTGAATCCCAACCTTGAAGTTTAGTGAACCTTGTAACATAGATCCCGCATAGCAATTAGAGACAACTCAATCCAAAAGGGGATTCCCATATATGTAACAATAACCCTTGGATGAATATGGGACCATGATGCGTGAATCTATTGGAGGGGAATAAAAACCAAGAATATACTAATCAATTATATGAGCACTGAATTCAAGCCTTGTACCAACACAAAAAGTGTCCAAGTAAGAAAGAGCCCTATCAACAAACTCCCGGTCAACACGAACATAGAGGAGATAATCATCTACGAAATGGTTACTGATCATATTTGAGCCATCCGGGAGGAAAATACCTCTAACCTATCCTATAATACATGTTGCATCCAATAAACACCCCAATGCATTGTAGTCAACACATATAAATAAGGTGCTAAAGGGCATTCTTGACGAATGGATCCATGAAGAGAAAAATGTGGGGACAAAATAGTTGTTAGCTAAATCAGATGTCAAAGCATTGGTGAAGAGAGTATTCACCATGCCTACACATTGAGAACCAAAGCCCAAGCAAGAAATCATCTCTGAAACAGAGGACCAATCAACCTTGTCATAGGTCTTGTTGAAGTCAATCTTCAACATAAGGCACTATTGACTAGTTTCTTGGGCCCACTACATAGCCTCCCAAGATGAAACCACAATATCTAGAATGAACCTACCTTAACAACTTATGTACTTTGGCCAAACTACATATCGAGTAATTGATCGAACCCTTAAAAGGAAAGGCCTTAGCCATTATTTTATAAGCAATTATGAGCAGGGTAATCTGTCACCAACCCCCAATGGCATCTCTTTGTAAATTTTCCTTTAGTATTCAACTAGGGCTAAACAGTCCATTCAATATACTTACTGATAACCACACATGAATATCTTTTACAGTATACAGTGGAATATAAAACTGAGAAATAACTTACAACATCATAGCATAAAATCGACACAGTTATTTTGGGTATGGAAATCCTCGGAAAAACCCAAGATGGGAAAATCGGTGCAGCAGTAAGATATAGATTTTATTATGAGAAAATATGGAACGTTACAATCACTACAAATTCACGCAAACCTGGTGAATGCAGCTACTCGGCAGAAACACTGGACAAAGCCCCAGCTAAACCTCTGCACCCACCTAAGAGAGTGTACGACCTCATACGTGCCGATTTGTACGACTGTATGGCTGTTGTACGAAATCCGTACGGTCACACTGGTAGTTGTACAGAATTCGTACAGAATGCTACGACCTTTCTCCTGTAGCTCTGCTTGTTGACATGTGTGCGTTTTGTCTGCTCGGTGAACCTGCTCCTTGATCCTCCGTCTGACTTTTCTCCTCCTGTCTGTATCCTGTCTTTGTCGGAATACAAGTGTGTGTGTCCTCTTAACCAATTTACCTCTTTTATATAACTTTTAGGTAAGCGTAAAACCTAATTTCACTTTCACTTAAAGTCAATAATCATTTTAATTATTTTCCAAAGTAAACTTAGGAAAAATAATTAAATACAACTGGTTTCCTGTTTTAGAGTCTTCTATATGCAAGGACACTTGCATGTAGGAAGACCTTCCTTGTTGCTGCTAATCTAACACTCCCTCTCAACAAGGAAGGGGTTTGGTAGCAACCCCAACCTATCCCTGGACTTCACAAAACTCTGTCTGCAAAGTGCCTTGGTGAAAATGTTCGCCACCTGCTCATTTGTCTATATGTACACCAACCGAATGGTTCCTCTCTGAACACAATCTCTCAAGAAGTGGTACCTGATGTTTATGTGTTTGTTTCGGTCATGGAACACTGGATTCTCAGATAGCCTGATGCCACTCTGATTATCACAGTGAACTACTGTAGCCTCTAGCTCACACTTGAACAACCCAACCAGTAACTTCATCAGCCACATACCCTCACAAGCAACCATTCTGGCTGCCATGTACTCAGCTTCTACCGAGCTCAATGTAACTGACTTATGCTTCCTGCTGAACCAAGAGACAACCCTTGATCCAATGCTGAAGCAACACCTAGAAGTACTCTTCCGGTCCTCTACACATCCTGCCCAGTCAGCATCTGTGAAACCTGTTAACTGTACACCCCCTGCGCTCATAAACCAATCCATACTCCACTGTACCTCTGATGTGGCGAAGTATGCGCTTCACAACCATCCAATGCACTCTTCGAGGGTCCACCATCAACTGACTCAAAGAGGTGACTGCAAAACTGATGTCTGGTTGAGTGTTGACTAGATACATAAGCGATCCGATAAGCTGATGATACAAGGTAGGATCAATTCCGTTTGTTCCTGATGCATCAATCTTCCTCCAGTTGGAAACTAAATGTATGGCCATAGGCTTGCAGTCCTCCATCTTGAATCTCTTCAGGATCTCTCCTGTATACTTCCCCTGTCCGATGAAGAAGCATCCATCTCTCTGCGAAACCTCCAAGCCCAGAAAGTAATGCATCAGCCCAAGGTCCTTCCTCTCAAACTCCATTGCAAGGTTGGACTCTTGCAGTCTCCAATCAGCCTCGCATCTCCTGTCAGAAATAGATCATCCACATATAGGGCCAGTATGAGAGGCACCTCACCTGCGAAGAAGTACAGGTTGTGATCAACCTCACTTCGCTGAAATCCCATCTCTCGTAGATAGCTGTCAATCCTCGAGAACCATGCTCGAGGAGCCTGCTTGAGCCTGTAAAGAGCTCGATGCAGTCTGCAAACATGTGTCTCCCTGTCCTCCACATCAAATCTCTTTGGCTGCTTAATATACACCTCCTCCTCCATCACTCCGTTGAGGAAGGAAGTCTTGACGTCCATCTAATGGACTCGCCAACCCATCTCAGTTGCTAGTGAGGTAATGGTCCGAATGGAAGAATACCTGGCAATAGGGGCGAAGGTCTCCTCATAATCAATACCCTCCTTCTATGAAAACCCCTTTTCCATGAAGCGCGCCTTGTACTTCTCCACGCTTCCTTCTGCTGCATGCTTCACCTTGTAGATACATCTGGATCCCACCACCTTTTTCCCTTGTGGCCTCGGCATAACCTCCCATACCTGATTTTCATAATGGAGTCATACTCCTCAGTCATAACCTCTTGCCACACATCATGTTGTGCAACCTCCCCGAAGCTCGAAGGTTCAGAGTTAATCAACTCTGTCATCAGTGCCATATAACTAAGCCTCTTTGGTGGTACACTCGTCTGAAAGATCTCTGTGGAGGATCAACTTGCCTGGAATCCTGTACTGTGGACCTAAACCACTTAGGCCTTGGCCTAGTGTCAACCTCTTGCGGTTGCTGGATATCCCTCTCCTGCTGCAGCTCATCCTCCAAGTCAATGACTGTAGATTCTTGTCCACCTAACTCCCTCTGACCACTAGAACCTGTGCTTTGTGTCTGTACCTGTACCTGTACATCTGGCTCCTCCAACTTGACCCCCAACTCTTGTGCTGGTTGTTGCTCTTTTGGTAAGTCCAAAGATCTCCTCAAGGCCCTGTCCTCATCGAACTGGACATCCCTGCTCACAATGATTCTCCTACGAGCTGGGATGTAAACTCTATATGCCTTCGAAATCTCGCTGTAACCAACAAGTAACCCCATCTCTTCAGAAGGGTCCAGCTTCTTCCTATTGTCAGCATGAACATGACAATAGCAGACAATGTAGAATATGCGAATGTGACTCACATCTGGCCTGGTGTCTGTGAAGACCTCCTCTGGTGTCTTCCTCCCCAAAGCTGTGTGGGGATACTTGTTCTGAATGTATACTGCAGTCCTGTATGCCTCGACCCAGAGGAATAGTGGTAATCCTTGATCAAATAGCATGGCCTTGGATTCTCCAACCATGGTCTTGTTTTTTCGCTCTGCAACTCCATTCTGTTGTGGGGTATGAGGCACAGTGTTTTCCTTCTTGATCTCCTCAACTGAACAATACTCCATAAACTCATTGGAAGTGTACTCACCCCAGTTGTCTATCCTCAACACCCGAATCTTCTTTTCTGTTTGGTTCTCCACAAGAGTTTTGAACTCTCGGAACCTCTCAAAGACCTCTGGCTTGGCCTTCAGGAAATAAATCCAGGTCTTCTTGGAGTAGTCATGAATGAAGGTTATGCAGTAATTGTAACCACTGAAAGAATGGACACTCATAGGTTTGCATACATTAGAATGCACCAAGTCCAAGGGCTCCTTAGACTTGTGCTCACTCCGTGGGAGAGGATTCCTGATGTTCTTCCCCAAAGCACAACCCTTGCAGTGGTTATGCTTTTCCTCCTGTACTTGAGGAACTCCAATGACTGCCTCTCAAATGCTTCAGTGCTCCATGGTGTAAGTGTGCCATCCTCCTATGCCACACCTCACCCTGACTGCTGTTGCTGCTGCTGACTAGAGCCTTTGTAGGCTCAAAGTGTAGTCTGTACACTTTCCTGCTCCTTCTGCCAATCACCTGATCCAAGCTCTTATTTGACCCCTTGGGTTTGATATATACTCTATGGTCACGGAACTTCACCTGATATCCCTTGTCCTCCATAGTGGAGACTGATATAAGGTTTTTGGTCAGTCCTGGAACATACAACACATCAACAAAAATGAGCGGTTTGCCAGACTCCCTCTGAAATGAAACAGTGCCAACTCCCTGCGCCTGATACCGTGCATCATCACCGAGCTCAACGTGGATCCTTGTTCCACCCTCTTGAAGTCTTTGAAGAATGTCTTTTGTCCAGTCATGTTCTCCTAGCTTTCATAGGCAGAGATTGATGTGGAGGTAGTGTTGGGGGATGACACAATTGTCAGAGCAGTTAGGTGTGGGACCATTACCTTTCAGAGGGAGTTCACAAGTCCCATGATTTTGAGAGATGTACTTTATGTTCCTGGGCTAAAGAAGAACTTGATCTCAGTTTCCATGATCGAGGATAGAGGTCTTGGGGTGTCCTTCCTGGATGGCCATGTGCATGTGTTTCCCAAGACCGCGGGACCATCTGCTTCATACACCATTGGAGTTAGATGTGGGAAATTGTACAAGCTCTTATTTCAGCCCCAACATGCTTTGGCACATAGCAGCAACAACGAGCTTTGTGAGCTGTGGCACAAGAGGATGGTTCATCTGCATCATCCAATTATGCGTATGTTGAGGTATATGCTCACAGGGTTGCCAGAGTTCAGCATAGAGCGCAATGAGGTAAGCAGGGGGTGTGCTTTGGGAAAGTACACCAAGACTGCTTTTACGAGCAGTGATAGCAGGTGAGTAGGGGCCCTTGATTTGATACATTTCGACTTGTGTGGATCTATGTCAGTTGTTTCTCTGAGAGGGTTTGACTATTATGTGACATTCATCGATGACCATTCTAGGAAGACCTGGATCTTCTTTCTGAAGAGCAAGAAATCTAAGGAGGTCTTGAAGAGGTTCCAAGAGTTCAAAGCTCTTGTGGAGAATCAGACATGGAGGAAGATTCAGGCACTCAGATCAGAGAACAGGGGTGATTACACCTCCAAGGAGTTCGATGGGTATTGCATACAGGAGGGCATTTAGAGACAGTTGACGGTACCATACACTCCTGAGTAGAATGGAGTGGCAGAAAGGAAGAACAGATCTATAGTCGGAGCTGCGAGAGCCATGTTGCATGATCAGAAACTTCCTTTCTTCCTTTGGGCGCAGGCATGTAGCACAACTATATACCTTCTGAACAGGAGTCCCCATCGTGCCGTGGGGAACAAGACACCCAAGGAGAGTTTCACATGCAAGAAGCTTGAGGTGAGTCATTTTAGGATATTTGGTGGCTTGACTTATTCACATGTCCCTTATAAGAAGAGGACAAAGTTTGAGCCCACAGTAGAGAGAGGCATCTTTGTGGGGTATGATGAGACTTCGAAGGCCTTCCACATTTATCTTCCTTCTTAGAGGAAGGTGGTTGTGACTCGTGAGGAGGGAAGTGAGATTTGAGGAGGGGCGGGCCTTCAGGAAGTCTAGAGAGTCAGAGCAGTGAGAGCAGCAGGTTCCCACACCTCAGGTAGCTTCATAGGTACCTTCAGTGCAACATACACGTTCACAGGTTTTCGTGGTTACTGGACCACACAGTATAGGCATATGTTCTCTAGTTTCAATGTTTCAGCCAGCAGGATCTTCGAGGACAGGTTTTGGGTCTCAGGTTACAGGTTCACCGTACAGAGCTTCAGGATCACAGGGTTCACCAATAGTTGGTACTCCAGCTTCTGGTTCACAGGTTACTGGGGTTTCTACCTCTGGTAGTTCATTAGATGATGACAGACCAGTGTGTTACCAACTATTTTGTACAATAGTTGAACTTCCTATTGAGCCGCTAGTTATCGAGCATGATGAATGCTCATCTCCAGAGTTCAGAGGTTCAGTGTGTTCCAGAGTTAGCCAGTTTTGGGCTGAACTTTTTATTCTTTGTAAAATACATGTTCATACCCCCTTGGGGAAAATGTAAAAAATGTCCTAGCATTTAAATTTTTATAAAAGGCTCGGCTTCTTAGACTTGGGAATCAAGCCGACTAGCCCAGAGTGTTTTTTCCCTTGGTTATTATTGGATGTTGAACAAATGACCAATAATTTCTGAGTTTTTCACTCGCTCCTCCAAAGCTGAGGTAGTTGTCTTGGTGTTTCGGCCTTAGGAGGTTATTAGAGCCTTCGTGTCTGTGCTTTTTGTCATGCTAGGCATTCCGCTTGAGTCGTATGAACATGTACTAGGTCCCCCTAGAGTTTCGTTGGATTCCGAGAAAAAATATATATATATATATATATATATATATTTTTTTTTTTTTCGTTTTTTAAGCCATTTTTTAATGGTTTAAATGGAAAATTTCAAAATGTAATAAATGGATGATCCGAAGTCTGTTTTTGGCGTGGTTGGGCTCATTTTCAAGCCTGGAGCAGCATTTTTACCCTGGGAGGCACTTTCACTAGGTTTCAGCCGGCCAGAGCATCCCAAAAGTCATCATTCGGCTAACAGAGCATCATATTGGCATTAATTGCTAAATTATGAAGAAATGCACAAAAGTCAAAGTTTTGAAAAGTAAAAAATTATGAAAAGGTGACATGGCATGGGTCCCCCATGGATTTACTACCCTCTTTAAAGTTATAATTCAAACTTTTGAAGTGGTGAAAGATTTTAAAGGAAAGTGACGTGAAGTTTTGAACTCACAAAAGCGTGAAGGAGATAAGTGGGTTTGGGGTGGACCCCTCTCCACAGAAAAAAAAATTATTATAAAATTAAACCATGGAACATTATATCCATAGCATACCAAGGCATGCAAATTGTTTTATAAGAGATAGTTATGATATGGTGGAGATGGAGATTGACGTCAACATGAGGTGAAGCCTCACGCTAGCAAGTATGGAGGCAGCGATTCTATAAGTGTGGACCCCTTCACTTTAAGAATTATTTTAATCCAAAACCATGATATAATAAAGTGTATCCAAAACAAATATTCGCATGGTTTCAAAGGCTTGGGGATGGCATCACGTTGTTTGAAAGCGTGAGCATGGTTGAGCTAGCATATGGGGTGGACCCCATATGTATGTTTTAAAAAGAAAAGAGCATAGTATGGTTTTTAATACATTATATGTTTTGGAAATAAAACACTATGGTATCGAGCCTCTAATCCTTCACGCCGATGAGCCGTACAGATCAGCCGTGCAGATCGCATAAGGAAAGGATGAAGGATGACTCACTCATTTGGTAAGATTTTGGTGTTGTGTTGGCACTTGTTGGGTGAAGAGGGTCAGTTCCTCTTCACCTCAACTCTGTTTAACTCTGCCAGATTGTAATTGTGTTATAGCTTTTGCTATTGGAAATAATTTAATAAAGTGACTTTGGAGGTCCGTATGGTGTGTTGATTCTTGTCATGGGAAGTGCTTCATCTGTATCAAGGTGATTTTGTTCTTGTTTATTACTTATATTTCACTATTTTGATCAAATTGTTAGCTTAGAAGGCTTTATTAAGTCCATAGGGTGGGCATTTAAGTTAATTTGTCAATTTATGTTTGGTTTTATGTGATTTTGAAAGAGTAGACTGTAGTTGGAAATACTTATACTCTTCTAATCCCATTTTGCTTTGCATACAATATTTGATCAGAATGTGTTTGTAAGTGGTTTGTTGTGCAGATCTGCCAGGTTTGAAGAGAAGTTTGAGCTCGATTGCTTCTCTCATCTCTTCAAAAGACCTATTTTTCTGACATTGTATGCATTTCAGGGCCTTCTAAAGTTGATCTCAAGCCTAAAAAATGTTTAGCAAGAGGCACTAGTTCGAAGATCCATCACTCAAAACTATATCTTAAAACTCAGTTACTTGCTACCTTGGAAGCCCTTAACCTTTTTCTTTCGTTTTTGGCCTCCTACCTTCTCTTTTTCCCTCTCTCTCTCTTTTTTGCAGTCCTCTTTCGCTGCCCTCTTTTCCCCCCTCTCTCTCTTTTTTGCAGCCCTCTTTACTGTTGTTCGCTTTCCCCTTTTCTCTCTTTTCCTCACTTATTTCAGCCCTCTTTTTTGCTTTCTTTTTGCCCCATTTTACCCCTTTCATCTTTCCCACTTTGCCTATAAAAGTTTTGTATCTAGTTTTGCTTCAAAAAGACTAAAAAATTTGCATTTTAAAATGGTAGTTTTTGCACTTGAATAATTTCATTTTTGTTCGCATCTAGATTTACTTTGATTTTATTAACGAATAATGGGTGCTTGAGTCATTGTTCGTTTTGAGCAGATACTGAAGAAGAGGTCAACCAAAGACAAGTCTAAAGACTTGAAAATATTGAAGAAAAAGTTCCCAACAAGAAGACAAACCGCATCCTTTTTTTTTTGTACAAGCCATTAGGGCTTCTTCACCCTTTTGATTTTTTTTAAAGTTCTCTTCAAGGGTTAAAATCCCCAAGCATTGTAAATTATTAATAAAAAGGCTAGTGGGAGCAAGCCTCCCATCTTTTCTACTTCCCCTATTTGTGGGAAGTGTGTCTTGTGTTCTTTTTCATTTTTACTTAGTGTAGTTTTAACTTAAAGCACTTAGCTTAGTTCTCTTGATTAGACTTAGTTTTCATTTCCACTAATTGCTAGTTGTTTATTAAGTATAACTACTAATTGCTAGATTAGATTTTATTACTTGCATTGTTGTGTATCTTTCTCTTTAATGGTTAATGTTTAAAAGAACCAAAATCTCTTGAATCTCACCGTAAGGTGGATCAAAGTGCTCTCTGTCGGAGAGTTTGTTTAACTGTCTTTCTTTTATTTTCATGCATTCTACTGTTTGCAAGTTTAACTAATTAATTCTTAAGTATCTTGAATTTACCGGAACCCAAGTCAAGAGCACTCTCTATCGGAGACCATTCCCACTGCATTTCCTTGCATCAAGCATATAGTTTAGCTAAGACTCTTGAACTTTTGTCATAAGACAAAGTCAAGAGCGCTTTCTGTCGGAGGGTTTTAATTAAATCTTTCAACTCACATCCCCCTCTAATTAATTTATTTCGTTGTTTCCTTGCCGGAGTATGCTCTGACCGACCTAAAAAATCGGAGTACTCAGAAACGACATTGGACTGTTAATCTTGCAAGTGATAACGTAATAAAACTTTCACCCCATAACCAACGCACCGGCGTTGTCTCGATAAATACTCAGGTAGTGGGCAAATTCCAAGTGTGGGCGCTGGGCAACTCAATCTGGACACTCGCTGGTTAAATTCTCTAAACACCTAGCTTTTGATTCCAGACAAGTTTGTCATGTCTTCGAACAGAGCCACTGAAATTATTTTCGGTTAGGTTTCCTAGACATCTTAAGCAAGATCATCTTTAAAATTTACAATAAAATAAACCAAGAACAATTGCAAAACGATCTCACAAACATTACTATTGAGACTTATATTCCAGCATTCACAAGCACTTTTTTGACTCCATTTTGGCATTGGTCTTAAACTTCCATGCATCACCTTGATCTGGACCATTTGTCCCTAATGTTTGCTTAAACCATTATCTATCTGTGGATGCCTTTAATTTCCAAGTCATCTTTGTATTGTTCGTCTCAAATCTTGTGTTTTGTAATCGCAACGTGGATTGCTCATTTTATTATAAAGTTGTAATCATTCAAAAACTCCTAAAAAACACCCATCCACATCAGAACATCAAAAACACTTAAACACATTGAGCCATAGTAAACTCTTTGTTAGGGATGACCCCCCTTGGCTTCGTTAGGAGTTAGCTTAAATGGAGGAGCTAGGAGTAGGTGACAGTACCTGGCTCTGTGCTTGTCCCCAAGGCCACACCTCTCCCACTTTCTCAAGTGAGGAGACAACTTTCGGAAGATTTCTGCTGCTGGTGTGCAATCGGCGAACAACATAGTGTGGGAGCAATCTTCAGGGAAGAAGAAGCCTAAGTGGCTTCGAGACACCTTGAAGGAAGCAAAGGAGTTTGGGACACTCAGGGAGCCAGTAAGGGCTATTTAGATGCCAGACAGATTGGGTATGGCATTGGTTGTTAGTCTTCGTGATTCAGAGCCTCTTACTTTTGAGGAGGCCTCTTAGCATCGTGTTTGGAGAGATGCCATGATGGAAGAGTATCATTCCATCACGAAGAACGATGTTTGGGAGATTGTTTCGAGACCCGAGGGGAAGTCAGTGGTGACTTCTCGTTGGCTTTACAAGCTAAAACATGCTGCATATGGTAGTGTGGAGAAGTACAAGGCTCGGTTTGTAGCGCGAGGGTTCTCACAGGTTGAGGGGGTTGATTATAATGAGACCTTTGCACTGGTTGCTCGTTATACTTCTATTAGGGCTTTGATTTCCATTGCTGCGGAAATGGGTTGGAAGATCCATCATATGAATGTGAAGACCGCATTTCTCAATGGAATCATACAGGAAGAGGTTTATGTTGAGTAGCCTCAGGGCTTTGAGATTCATGGGAGAGAGTCTCATGTATGCAGGCTGAAGAAAGCCTTGTATGGGCTGAAGCAAGCTCCTAGAGCTTGGTACTCCAGGATTGAGTCTTACTTGTAGTGGATGGGTTTTTAGAAGAGTGAGGCAGATCCGAATCTCTATTTCATCATGGTTGGAGATGATCCGCTCATTATTCTGTTGTATGTGGATGAATTATTTATCACATGGAGAGACCTATTGTAGCTTGCAAGAAAGATCTTACTTTAGAGTAAGAGATGAGGGACGTTGGGTTGATGCACTATTTTTTGGGATTGGAGGTTTGGCAGGAGCTTGGACATATTTTCCTGGACAGGGAAACAATGTAGTTGATATTTTGAGGAGATTTCAGATGGAGGATTGCAGGCCGATGTTTACATTGATCGTCACCAACTGGAAGAAACTTCATGCTTCTGAGGGAGAGTTGGTGGATTCTACACTATATCGTCGGCTCATTGGTTCTTTGATGTATTTGGTTAACTCCAAGCCAGATTTGTGTTTTATGGTGAACACTCTCAATCAATTCGTGGTGGAGCCTAGGAGGGTGCACTGAGTAGCCGCAAAACATGTGTTGAGATACCTTGCAGGGACAGTGGAGTATGGTCTGGAATACAAGAGATCGGATGGGATCAGGTTGATTGGCTTCACAGATTTAGATTGGGCAGGCAGTGTGGCAGACCAGAAGAGCACTTCCGGATGTTGTTTTAGTTTGGGCTCGACAGCAGTGTCGTGGTTCAGTCGGAAGCAAAAGTCTGTTGTTTTGAGTTATGCAGAGGCCGAGTATATGGTAGCTAGTCAGTCCAGTTGCGAGGCACTGTGGCTTCGCAAGTTGCTGGTGGATTTATTTGATTAGGAGCCGAGGCCTATGTTGATTTACTGTGACAATCAGAGTTGCATCCAGCTCTTTGAGAATCCAGTATTTCATGACCGGTCAAAGCATATTGAGATCAAGTATCATTTTATTCGTGATTATGTTCAAAGAGGAGTAGTGACATTGCAGTATATTTCCACTTATGAGTAGGTTGCAGATATCTTGACGAAGTCTCTTGGAAGAGGCAAGTTTATTCACTTCAGAGACAAGTTGGGTGTGGTGAAGAACAACTTCCTCGGTAAGAGGGAGTGTTGAAAGTTACCTAGGAATTGTTCCTCTAAGTGACTTTTGCCTAAGTCACTAGGAAAAAGGGGTTTGAGTCACTTGGATTTTATATTAATGACTTGAGATGAGCATTAATTGCACTTTAGAGAAAAAGTGCACTTTAAGTGAAATATTTAAAAAGTGAATGAATTTAATTATTTTGTGGAGAAAAGTGATTTTAATCACAGCCACTGATCCCTAATTTTTTCACCAAAAGGGAAAGTTTCCAAGTGAAGAGGCACTTTGCATTTTGAGAGAGAAGAGAGCCATTTTTGAGAAAGAGGAGAAAAATAGCAGCAGCAACGATTTTCTCTTTGCATGCATTTCGAGGAAGGAAACAACAACAAGAGGGCACAAAAAGCAAGGCAAGGCACAACATCATTTATTGCTGGTCTGTACAGTCTGTACGGTATGGATTCTGTACAACAGTACAAATCTCGAGGTAGAAAGTACAACACGGTTTTCGAGGTAGATTTTTGGGCATGATTTTTGAGATTTTTTTTTGGGCACGAATCTCGAGGCAGTTTGTGGGCATGAATTTTGAGGTTCATACAGTGGCACGGAAATAGAGGCAGAAAACAGAAAAAAATTTGAGTTTGCATTTTTCTGTTTGGCACGGAAAACGAGGCAACCTATTTTTTATCCGGTTAAGATAAGTTGGTCTGAAAATTTCTCTGTCCATTGCTGTAAAATTTTCCTGAAAATAAAATTTTCTCTCACAGGTTTTTCCCAGAGGTTGGGGTTTTCTTGAGTCATTTGACCAAAAATACTGTGTCTGAAATTTATCTTTGAATGTGGTTTATTTGCTGTTAGTGAAAATGCAGTAGAAACTTTTCTTGTGTTTCAGTCCTATATTGTTTAAGAGAAAAGTCTAATTTGCAGTAGTAAACAAATTGGGTTGGGCATTAAACAATGTTTTAAAACGGAGTTGGAAACTAGGTTGGGAAAGTGCAGAAAATTCTATAGGGTTTTATACTGGGGTTTTCATACCCAAATACTGGGTCTATATTTTATATGATGTTGTGGATGTTTCTCAGTATTTACTTTTCGCTGCAATACTAGTAAAAGAAATTCGTGTGTGGTTTCCAGTAACAAATTAAATATACTGTTTAGCCCTAGTTTGAATTTTGAAGGAAAATTTACAAGTACTACCGGGATTGTTTATCATTGATTATATTTCTTTCTTGAGTCCCATTGGCCTACCTTTCTGGTCATTTGTTGGATGTTACTACAATTATCTTATCTTATCTTACCTATATAGATGAAGCTTGAACAGGATACCAAGATTAACCTATTCTCGCCTGTCTTTGTATCTGCATGTCAAATGAGATTCTGATCCTGTCTCAAACTATGAATTAGCATGGGCAATAAGAAGTATTCTGAGAAATATTCTTGGAATGAGACATATCACTTACAAAGCCAAATTCTGACAAGAGCAGAATTATATCACACAAGAACATTTGAGACAGCAAATAACAGTTAACTTTGCACATAAGTGAAACTTCGAATGTTAGGAGAGCTTCTATAGGTAGCTCATGAATACCTGCTAGATTATCCAACTTATTCCGCTTATTCCAGGGCATTCCACATCGGGCATTCTCAGGCTCAGCATAGTTACTTTACTATGGTTGACAACAAAGATGCTAGTTCCTCTTCTACTTCTGGTGCAGAGTAGTGATTGCTAGAATGTGACCCCTAAATATATGGAAGTAACTTAATATGTTAGTGACATGTGACCATATTAAGCTCATAATGTTGAGGTTAGGGGGTTTATCCAACCTAGGGTGCAGGAACAAGGGATTGGGTCACCTATGTTTTATGAATAAAATGTATTCTCAATAAAGTTTCTTTGGTCATATTGTAAGGCATAAGTTATAACCTTGGTTTTAGCATGGTTGACTGGCAACTCCTTCCTGCCCCATAATAGAGACAGGGTCTACTCATATCTGTACAGCCCGAAGAGTGCTGTTGAAAAGGACTGCCTCTCTTTAATATCTACAGAAGAAAGAAAGTATGTATTTTAATGTTTCTGATAGTGATGACTAATATAGGTCAATAGATACATTAGCAGGCAATAATATCAAAGGAAATGCCAAAAGGAAACTCCATCTAACTAAAAGCAGCGAAACTGCAAAACAAAAGGGAAAGCCTGATAATTTATGATACAAAACATAACGGGGAAATCAATAAAAAGAAGGGTTAAAATCTCCAGCAGAGAGAGATTAAAATAGAAAGAATAGAATTTGGTTAAAAATCGACGAGTCAATTGATATATTCTAGAGAGATAGGCTTAAAAGGTCATACATTTGAGCTCAAAAGCAGAATCCACTGTAAGATTGACTGTGTGACCATCGATAACCTCTTGGAGGATATTATCTGGAGAAAGATCCAGTCTAATAGTGCTCCCAGCATCCAATGTCCAAGACACTGGTAATGGGCCCTGACCAGGGGCTTAACATAAGCAGGTTTTGTACACCTAGTAGAACCAGAAGCACATGGACATATCTTGCAACATTGATAAATTGAATGCTCTAAAATGATTGCACCCAAAATAAAAGATGATGCACCAACTCGGCATGGCTTACAATTGTTTCTAAATACAGTTAAATGTGTTCCTGTTGGACCGTTACTCTTTATTGTTCTCATTGGTTGCCCTGCATTACAAGAAAACTACTATAATCTCTTTTTCTCAAAGCAGCGATTTGTATGTTTTTGTTTGAAGTATTGGCTTTGGTGATCAAAACAAGTGGCTTCTTAATCAATGGTACTTGTTATAGTAATAGTTTTTTGTAATAATAATTCAATTTTAAGGTCATGGCCAAGCCAGACAGCAAATTGATGTATGAGAGTCCCTTGTTTGTGGGAAAAGGGACCTCCTCCATGCAGCAATTTGACTGCTGTACAATTCAAAATCAATGTCATAGGATAACTGAAAGAAGCTTGTTTTCTGCAGTTTAATTTTGGCATCCTCATTATGAAACTATCCAGGCAATTGTTCACTGAAGCTTAAATTCTTTAAAAACATGAGATCGCACAACAACATTATCTTGTAATGGTATGTCAGGAAACTATGTTAACCCATTGATAATTTTATGGCTAACATGGGTAACATTTCTGTTGATGTCTGTCCATCTCAATGCAAAGTAAAAAATTAAAATAACATAAGCCTGGGCAATCTCCAAGATTCAGTGACTAAAGCTGGAACTTCATCGTTTCAAATGCAAAGTAATTAAATAATTTTTATTGGGTTTTTTCCTTATTTCCATAATGGTTTTGCTGTATCATTGTTATGTTTTTGCAGGTATGTGCCATTGAAGGGCTGTATCACGCGATTACCGGAAAATGGGTATGGAGGAAATTTGTCAAAGTGGCCTGAGCGATTGCATACTCCGCCTGACAGATTGGAGTCTGTACAGATGGATGCATATCTAGCAAAAAAAGATATTTTTATTGCAGAAGCAGGATACTGGAATATGGTTGTGAAGAGCTACTTACGTGGGCTTGGCTGGAAGAAACAGAAATTTCGAAATGTGATGGACATGAGGGCAGGCCTTGGAGGGTATACTGCTCTATTTATATCTTTTTTTGGGAACTGAAATTACAATTATTTTTATGAAATTCACTTCTGCTTTTATTTGTTATCTATTGTATTTCTCAAGTCACAGATCCCTATTAAACTGGCGGAGATATGCATAATTCTGTTTCAAAACTATTGTTTGAATATAATTTTATTAGGACTTCCTGTATTGTAAAATTATCTGGCAATTTTGACATGATAGTAACTTATCTACATGTTTCTGAATGGTGGATAGAAAATTCCTATGACTGGGAAACAGAGATTGCTAAGTATGCCTTATTTTTTGGCTGTCTCAGGTATGCTACAGCGTTGATGGATCAGCATATTGACTGCTGGGTAATGAATGTAGTTCCTGTGAGTGGACCAAACACGTTGCCTGTGATTTATGACCGTGGACTCATTGGAGTTGTTCATGATTGGTACTTGTTCCCTTGCCCAACCTGGTTTTGATTGTCTATTCCAAGCTTATCTTTTGGCTTTGAGGCTTTAACATTTTCAAACAAAATATCCTCGGTGATTGTATCATTGTCTATAGTATGGAGAAGAATGTTCTAAGCTTATTACAGAACTAGTTTACGGAGAAACTTTTCCCAACATCTGTAAAATGAAACTATATTTAAGAGATTTGGCATTTTTTACATTATAGCAGTCTTATTCCAGGGATGATTATTTGTTTTCTCTTTCTGTTGATGGGTGCTGATTCTTGAACTGCTTGTTCAGATGAGATGTTGACAATTAAGAACTTAATTTACAATTTCACTAGACCAAGGTTACTAGGGAGCAGGAGCGGGAAGCGAAATTTTTAGAAGCTTCCGGTTTGGAAGCGTTTAGAAAGTGTTTTTTATATAATATATATTTTTAATATATTTTGATACATATATGCCAACAAATGTTTGTAGAATGTTGAATTAGTCATGGAAAGCATAAAAACATGAAATAAACCATAACATGATAAATCATAATACCATATAACATCATTCATCAACCATCATTGATTCAATCAATTATCATATACTAGTGAATTCATCAAACATAGGTCCATTATCCATAACATCAAGTTATCAACCTTACAACTTTAGAGTTCAACTTCAAACTTCAAACTTGAATTGCCATGTAATGTTAACAAAATATACCATAATAAATATAAAAGAGTCAATGACTCAAGTTTTTGAATCTCAACAGTGCAGAAACTTGAAAGTATTGTAAATAAGAAAAGACAAGAAAAGTAGATTTTATGGATGTTTCCTCTTGCTACGGGAAATATCTAATTTCTTTTGCTGTTGTCTATGTTCATGAACAAAGGGAGTGGAATTTTCATCCCTAGTAGCCACCGATGTTGAGCGGCTTGAGCCATGTCCAAGACTTGATCTTGCATGACCCCCCCTCACCGATGTAGGTGGGGGTTGTGAAGTTGAACCTGGGGGCAAAGGAGGTGGTGGCATTGTTGCTGCTGCTGCTGCATGGTCATCTTCATCGCCCAAAAGCTCTTCCTCCAAGCGCTCTAAAGTTAAGGCTCCATCCTCCAAGTTATGCTCCTCCAGATTGTTGTCCCAAGTGACATATGATTTATCGGTTTTGGCTCGCTCACAGTACTGAGTCAACAACCTCAAGTTGTAATGTACATAAACCAAGCTTTCTGTCCGGTTTTCATTTAATCGGTTTCATTTCACCGAGTGGATGAAGCTATAGGTGCTCCAACACCTTGCTACAGAGGAACTGTTTACCACTGGTGAAAGCACTTTGGTTGCCAATTTATGCAAGCGTGGGCATGATGAGCCATACATGTTCCACCACTCAATAGGAGGCGCCCTATCTCGATCTTTTCTAGCATGCAAAGTACCAAACAGATCAATCTCATTGAGGTATTTGCTTAATTCACTACGCAATAAGGCAGATTCCTCTTCATCAAGGACCAACTTGTCTATAGCAGCCATGTACCCAACCTGCACCTCAAGATTTGTGTGGGGCTTTCTCTTAACCCCACCCCCAGGTGTTGGTTTGGCCAACCAAGATGAAGAATAATATTTTGGTGTTAATACATATGCTAAGGCATGCAGTGGAACGTTGAGATGATCCCACCTTTTGACCACATGTGTGTGAATATGGTCATACCGGATGGGATCCTTTGATTCAACAATATCTTTAATTTGGCCCAACACGCTATCCATCTGCTCATACACCTCCCCAATTATCGGCTTATATGTATCTGCAAACCGAATCATGTGATAAATGGGCTTTGTGAACTACAAAACAAACTTGACACTTGCCCAAAATTGACCATCAAGAACTGTCTTCCACATCCTGAAAATCATGCCTGTCAGATGTGGATGTAGCCCTATCTTTCAAGACTTGCCATGATTCACTTGATACCATGCTAGCCAATGCCTCTCTTACCTTCAAAAGGCGCATGAAGGTGAGGTAATAGCTAGCAAATCTAGTCTTTGCTATCTTTAATAGCTCTAACTTTGAGTGAGTGCGGAAAATGCCATGGGCATTGCTATGGTTGGTAATAAATCTTATCATGTGCTTACCCTTTTTGTACAGTTCACCAATCCATTTGTATTCATTTTCTTTTAACTTAATAATGTCATGCATCAAAAGGTTCAATGTGTGAACCATACACCCAGACCAAAATATGGTGGGGTATTTATCTTCAATGATTGCTCCCGCTGCCTTACAATTAGCAACATTATCTGTTATGACTTGGATGACATTGTATGGACCAATAGCTTCAATGTATTTGCGTAGGAGTTTTGCAATGTTCATGCCGGTCTTGAATTTATCTGAGTAGTCATGTGTCGAAAGGAAGATTGCACCAGTGGCAGAGAAACCAAGAACATTTATCAATGGCTTACCTTTCACATTGGTCCAACCATCTGATACAATTGATATCCCATACTCATTTCAAGCATTTGTGAATTGCCTCAAAGCATTTTGGATCTTGGCTTTTTCCTTGTCAAGCCCCACAGTTCTAGCTTTGTCATACCTGGGGCTCCTGTATCCTTCTGGGGCAGTGCGGATGGTCTCTACCATTTCATGCCAACAGGGTGAGCAAAGAACATTGAATGGTATGCCACATGCATAGAGAAACCGATACACTTTTGAATCTACGTCATCCCTACCACCTTGATCAAGGAAATCTGATATTGTCCTGCGGTTGCCACGTGATTGCATGGGAGAGAATCCATTGCCTTGGGTGGATGGGCCTCCAGTTCTTGGTGAGCATGAAAGGTCATGGTCATCCGATGATCATTTTGATGTGTTTTGTGCTTCAAATTCTTCCTTCTTATAGATGGCTCTTTGTGTTGATACCACATTTGGGCAAACACAAACTCCTACAGTTTTTCTTTCATCACATGGCATGTGCCCACATAGATGTCTTCTTACACGGGTATATGAACCTGTGTATGTCTTGTTACAATGGGGGCAAACAAATTTGGTGGTTCCTCCCCCTCTAGTTCCTGCTTTCCTTGTGACATATTTCCACAAGGGTGTGGGGTCCTCTTTGGTTTTCTTTCGACTTTCCCTCTCCTCTTCCTCCTCCTCCTCCTCCTCTCCATGGTATGTGCCACTTCCCTCTTCTTCATCCTCTTCCTCATTCCTCCTTCGGTTTTCAACCACCACCATCAAAATAACAAATGGAACCAACAAAATAAACCATAAACCCATCATCATAGTTTATGCCAAATGAAACTAGAGATTTAACTTGTTGCCTACAATAGAATGAGGGAGGAACTAGAGATTTAAGTTTTTAACAATGTAGTTTTTAACAATGTACATTCTAGACGCTAAAATTTATATTCCAAGGCCAAGCATTCAAATTTCATACTGTTATAGAAATCAAAGGTAAAAAAATTTCAAAATTTTAACACAAAGAAAATGACAAATGTTTAATTTACAAACTTACAAAGAACTTAGAAGGTTGTAGAAGTAGAACCTACCTCTTTGGCTCTCGCTCTCCAATGGTGGCAAGCTGCAACTTTCTTCTCTCCTCTCCTCTCCTCTCTTCTTTTCTTCTTCTCTTCTCTTCTCCTCTCCTCTTCTCCTTTCTTCTCTTGTAATGTGACAATGAGGTAGGAGAAGAGGGCTTTATCCCCCAAAGCCCTCCTCCTTCCCTCCAAAACCCCTTCTCCTCTCTTTCGCGGGCGTGGGCAATGTTAAACGAAGGAATCATAAGGGGGAGCGACGGGAAGCGTGGGCGGAAGCACTTAGGAAGCGAAGCAGGGAGCGAACAAGAAGGGAAGCGGGAGTGTGCAGAAGCGAACGCTTCCTGAATTGGCAGGGAGTGATTTTTTTTCATGGGAAGCGCGCTTTGCCATTCGCTTCGGATCGGGAGTGATTTTGGAATCGTGCTTCATCTTAGCTCTTGCAGCGCTTCGGTTCGAAGCGAGCTTCTGGAGCGGGGCGCTTCCCCGCAACACAGCACTAGACTAGGATGTTAAATATGAATGATGATTTACACGAGAAATGTTGCTTGTATAAATACACATTCAAGAGTTTCTTTGGTGATGAGACACCATCTTTCATAACGTGCCTCTTAATTTACCTTTTCATTAATTATTTAATTTAATTTATCAATATTATTAATATTTATTAATGCATATTTATTATATATTTTGTTCATTACATTGCCTTTCCCTTAAAGGAAGGCTTTGTCCTCAAAGCTTTATTGAAGACAAGGCTTACGTCTGATATCTTGTCTGTAATGACATCTTCTTGATCTTTGTACTAGTAACTCCAACACACAACGAAACGAAACGATATGAGCTACGAATTCCCAAGAAAATTTGATGCATCATTTGTGAAGTTGTCCATCCGAGATCTATTTTCATTGGAGTTGTTTGTCGGTCGCTTTTTTGGATGGAATTTCTTGTTTTCTGTTTAGCTTGTTCATTTTGTGTTCTTTCTCTTGTGAAATCATAACTCCTCCATTTATGTTCATTTTGACCATGTCGTTGATCAAAATGATTTTTATGGTTTGGGTGTCGATAAGGAGTTTTTGTTGTTTATTCTTTTACTGGAGTGGCTTCTTGTTCCTTAACTTGAATTTGTTTGCTTGATAGTCTAGAAGCTTCCTTCTAGATTTTCTCTAATTTATTCTCTAATAGAGTGTTATTACTCTGAATCTTTTTGAACCTTTCTACTTGCGACTTTTTGTCCTTTTTTAACTCTTCGATTTGTACTTCTAGTTCTTGATTAAGATTTCTCAGGCGATGATTTTCTTCTTGCTTCTCTATAATTATTCCTTTGAAGTCTTCATTAACTTGTTCCGACTTCCGAATTCTTTTTAACTTCTTGATCTATGTAACTAACGTCTTGTTATGATTCTTTAGTCGAAATACTTCTTCAATCTTGCTTTTTAATGTATTATTGCTTTTTGTAATTTCCAACATGTGTGCCGTTCTAATGTTGTTGTATTTTTGTTGGAGTTGTTTCATTTGTTGCTGATGTTGACATATCTTGGATTCTTGACTTTCCAACTTTCTCTGGGCTTTCGCAATTTCTTCATCTTTGTCGTTCAGGGGCGCGTTCAAACATGTCATTCTTTTTTTGCCTTACTATTGTCAACTTCCTTCTTGATACCTTGGTTTTGTGATTTTTGATTGAGACGCTTTAATTCCTCGATCTGTGCGAACAAATCTTCCATTTGTTTTTCTTGGTCCGAATATTTCGTCTTTAAACTTCTTTTGAAGATTCTGTAAGTTGATTATTGTTTGTAATCTTATATTTTCATTTTGACAACAGACTAATTTATCTTCAAATTTTTTTATCTGAATATATGAATCATAAGCCATGGTTACAACTGGACTTGTATTCTTATGAAAATGTTAGATTCTCCTTGATTATGCTGCTTTGTCGACAATTTGGTCTTCAACTTTTTCGGTAGTAAATGGTCCCCCTTTAACATGGCTCTTTTGTCGATAATTTGTCTTTGGCTCCTTTGATAAGAGGTAGAACGAAGGGTGTAATAACCCCTAATGTAGTTCCCTTGGAAGGAATTCTTTTTTTAACTTTGACTTCTTTTCTTCTTAAAACTTCTTTGTGGATTGTGTGTAGATTGGGTGGTTGGGAGGAAGGAATGTTACCCTCGCCACCCAAGTTCAAATCTTGGGGATTAACTTTTATTAAAAATAAATATTAAGCCTTGGGATTCACCCTTATAATATATTTTCTTAAATAGACTTGTAAGGCACTTTAATCCTTGTCAATATTGATCCTTCACTCTAAAATTTAGTTCTTTTTCCTTTATCATAAAACTTGTTTTTATTAATGTAATGGTTTTTTATATAAAAAACAAGTGTGGTTTCATAATACAATGGGTTGTTTTTTTTTCTCCCTTTTCTTTTTCTTCTTCTTCTTCATTTTACTTTTTTTGATTCATTGACTTGTTTATAAAACCATGAATGGTTTTATAGACCTTGTGTTGTTTTTTTCCCTTCTTTTTATTGTTTTACCTCTTCTATTTTTTTTCTTGGTCAAAGACCACAATTTGAGGGAAACCCTAGGATAATGGTTAAAAAATGAATTACAAAGTGTAAATAATGTTCAAGGGCCGGATCAATCCGATACCAATGCAATATCCCTATCTGGATATACTTGAAAGCTATCTCAATTAAATAGTCCAATAGAAAATAGTTCCATGTTGGATAATTATATAAGAGTAAATATGAATATGAATGATGATTTACACCATAAATGATGCTTGTATAAATACTGATGCAAGGGTTGCCTTGGTGATGAGACGCCACCTTTCATAAGGTACCTCTTCATTTAATTATTTAATTAATTTATTAGTATTATTAATATTTATTAATGCATATTTATTATATATTTTGTTCATTACATATTCTTCATATATTTTTCCATAATTCAAATGTTTCTTTTACATATACTAGAAATGAGTGATAGAGGTTACATAATATCTTTCAAATTTATTTTGATTATCACTAATGTATGTTATTATTAACTTAATGTACTACCATTTAGTTTATAACTAAGTACATAGGTATTAAACGACCATCAATTAAATTATTAATTATTAACATTCCCTCTTGAAATTACACCAAGCTTATCTCTAAATTTGACATAATTCTACATACTAAGGTGTCTAGCATGTAGAATTCGTTTGGAAAAGTGACTCTCTAGACAAATGTACTTTATAATATTTTATGTAAAATGTCAATTGTATTGGGTGGTATTTATTAGCCCATGGTATTTCCCATGGTATTTGCATAAAGTGAATGTTGTAAAAGATTCTATGGAGAGTTGTAGACATAGATTGTTGTCAATGTGTGTGAGAACATTGATAGTGAGTGATTAGTAAGTGATCAACTCTAAGAGAGGGATTCTCTTGGAGGCTTTGGAGAGAGTGATTCTTTGAAGCTAGGGTTGTCTTCAATGTGGAGGGTTTGAGCACAGATTGCATTGGGAGTGAGTCAGTAGGGTCTCTGGAGCTCTGAAAACTAGTGCTGTTTTAAATATGAAATAAGAAGACAATCTGTTGCTGGTTTTCCCTAGGGATTGGGGTTTCCAAAATAAATCAACGTGTCAATATCTGTGATGATTTCTTGTTTTTAAAATAAGTTGTGCGTTAATAATCAGTGTATTGTAATTTCTGATTTAGTTTTACGCATGTTAAATCTAAGACTGGGTAAACAAATCAGTGAATAAATTGTAACCAGATATGGTTATTAAAATTTGACATGGTATTAGAGCTGGTGACGAGGTCGGTTTAACTCTAAGAGGAAATCTTCGTTTGACAAGGGGTTTACAAGTAATAAAAAAAGAGAAAAAGATCATACAACAACAACTTTACAAAGTACATTCGAACATGGAGCAAGGCTACAATTACAGTGAAGGCTATGAAGGTTGTAGCAGACAGTTTGGGCTGTGTAGGGGTCGTGAGTTGCATAACACCAGACAGATGTGGAGGATCAAATGGTTGCAACGGTAGTGGTCCTCGGGTCTACTTGGCAACCGACAGAGGGAGCTATTGGGCTAGCACTGGGCAGAAAGAGATCAACCTCACTCTTTTGTAACCCAATCGACAACAAGTATGAGTCAATCCTCGAGTACCAAGCTCGAGGAGCTTGCTTCAGCCCATACAAGGCCTTTTTTAGCTTGCATACATAAGAATCTCTCCCATGAACCTCACAGCCCCGTGGTTGCTCCAGATACACGTCCTCTTGCAGAAGACCATTAAAAAATGCGGTCTTCACATCAATCTAGTGGATCTTCGAACCCATCTCTGCCACTATGGATATCACTAATCTAATGGAAGAATATCAAGCAACTGTTGCAAAGGTGTCCTCATAGTTAACTCCCTCTACTTGTGAGAACCCACGTGCCACAAAGTGAGCTTTGTACTTCTCAATGTTGCCACCTGCAACATGTTTTATCTTGTACAACCACTTAGAAGTCACAACTGACTTCCCCTCTAGTCCTGGAACAACCTCCCACACATCATTCTTTATGATGGAATTGTACTCTTCCATCATGGCATCTCTCCAAACCTGATGTTTGGATGCCTCCTCAAATGTAGAAGGCTCAGACTTACGCAAGCTAGTCACCATCGCCATGACACTGGAAAATCTCTTTGGTGCCTTGCTCTCTCTGACCTCCCTCTTGGGAGGTCCCACAGACCTCTCAACTTCCTTCACAAGCTCCTTAAGTCAACTTGGCCTTCTCTTCCTGAAAGTAGCTTCCTGTGGCAGACTCTCCTGAACTTCCTCATTTGACGATTGTCTACTTGAAGAAGTACATGTGGTTTGAGATCTTGTGCCTAGTAAACCTGAACTTGAACCAAGTGAACTCGAATCACGTGAAGGTGTAACCTGTGAACACATGTAATCCGTGAACCTGTCCTTGTACCAGAAGTCCCTATAGACTGTGTCCTTGAACTCGATGATCTTGAAACCTGTGGACCAGTCAAACCTGAGACCTGTGACCTTGTACTCTAACTCATTGAACTCTGAGATACTGTCACCTGTGGAGTAGTAACCTGCTGCTCCTCCTTCTCAGACTCCCTAGACTTTTTAAAGGCCTGCTTCTCAAATCTCACCTCGCTCCTCACTACAACTTTCCCCTATGCAGGAAGATATATGCAGAAGGCCTTTGAAGTCTCATCATATCCAACAAAGATGCCTTTCTTTGTAGTAGCCTCCAATTTAGTCCTCTTCTTAGAAGGGACATGTGAATATGTAAGGCATCCAAAAATACGGAAGGGGCCTATCTCAGGCTTCTTTCTGGTGAACAACTCCTCTAGAGTTTTACACCCCAATGCATGGTGTGGACTCTTGTTTTGGACATAAACAACAGTACTAAAGGCCTCATCCCATTGAAAGTGTTACACTACACCTGTACCCAACGTGTGCCTCAGATATACCCCAGAGAGAGAAGGCCTATTTCGACCAGGAAGGGCAATTTTTTTTGTAGCGTTAGTCATGGCAGGGCCCTTTTGCCATTTCTCTAGTAGTATTATGGCTTAACGGCACTACTGACTGCCCTTTATTGGGTTTTTTAACCTCAGGGTTGGTGCCCGGGGCTCCTAGAGGTTGGTCACCAGGCCACATGACTACACTGTTATATATACATAAGTATATAAAAATACATAATATTAACGTAATTGTTAAGTGTAACAATATTAAAGTCAATAGTTGTCACTTAATGAAGAGTCACCTTACAAACCCGATAAAGACATATATTCGGGAAAATCTTGTAAATTATTCATATATATTTTTCAGACAAATTATTAATTTATATCGTTTTAAATTATTTCTTCTTGTTCAAGTGGTATCAAAACTAGCTGATCCTCAACAACTCCACAACCTCCCTTCCATTTGCGTGTCACGTCCTCCACTTGCATGTCCGCTTGTTGCGCGTCTGGCTGCCTCTACCGCGGCGTTCCGTTTTCCCCAGTGTTATCGGAAGCGGTCTGGAACCGGCAAAACCGGTCGGTCTGACCGGTTTACTGGGTTGGTCGGTCCGATCAGTACAAAAATTTGATCAGATCGGATATTTTCCAAACTGGGTATGGAACCGGTCAAAACTAGCCGAACCGGTCGGTCTGGACTGGGGACTCGTGCAAATCAATTTAAAAAAAAACAAAAAATGAAACTTTGCTGATGTACTTTGGAGCCTCTTTGTTAATGTACTTTGGTTCAAAACCTTAGAGATGTATTGCACTAGGTGCTATTTTGGATATTTGCACCCATATTTGCTATATATATGAGAAACTTTGCATATTTCTGTATTAATGGTTTGGATTCATATGTATGCACATGAATATATATGTATTTTTACAAAATATGAATATTTTATGTATTTTTTAGTCAACTGGTTTTTTACCCGGTTTTTTGTTGGTTCCGGTCCAGTTTTCGGTTTGGTTCACATTTTGGGCTTTGCCGGTTCGATGACCGGTCCGATTTCGATAACGTTGGTTTTCCCGTCGTCATCCTTCCGCGTCCCGTTTTCACGTTGTCTTGCGTCTTGCTCCCCTTGCGCCCTTGTTTGCATTCCCTTCCCTTCGCCTTTCACACTACCTTTCGCGTCCTGTTTTCTCGTCGTCCCGCGTCCTGCTCCCCTCATGCTCTAGTTTGCATTTTCTCGTCTCCTCCCTCATCCGTATAGGTCTCCTCCCGCATCCGCGTTCCACACTCTCCCCCGCGCTCTACCCATTTGCACTCCCCACCGCTTGTGCCTACCTCGCCCTTCTGCCTGCTCCAACTCCCAACCCTTCCTCCTGCTAGCCTCCTCACTTCCACTTCCCGTCGCCGCATGGCTCCTCCATGTAAACCCCACATACAAAAATAAACGTTAATAAAAAATATATATTTTATTATAATATTATCATTATTATAAAATAATTTTATTAACAAATTTTAATATATATACACATTATAATAATAATAATATTATTATAATTTAATAAAAATACCGTGAATAAAATATATATATATATATATATATTTAATAATAATATTATCATTATTATAAAATAACTGTATTAGCAAATTTTAATATATATACACATTATAATAATAATATTTTTATTATAATTTAATAAAAAAAATGGTGAATTGTGGCTAGTTGGCTTCAAACAACCAATAAAAATAAATCAATGTTCAACGCAAAGAAATTCCTAGTAGTCGCTAGAATGGGAGATATCAATGCTAGATTGGACCAATTAGACGAAAAAGTCAACAAGAGATATGCAGAACTCAAGGCGGACATTGACGAAAACAATAATGAACTAACAGGACTCAAGGCAAGAATAGAGCAAGGCATCAGTGCATGGAAGGCAGAGCAAAAGAAGACGCAAGAGTCTCTCAACACTATCTTGGCCAGACTACTGTCACACACTTCATTTCCCCCACCTAGCCATAACCCACACCTAGACCCCTTCAATACACCTCCTCCAAATACGCCTAAATCGCCAGGACAACACGACACAATGCCACCCGATGAAATTCCCTTCTTTAACATTCCGTCGGTATCAATCCCCCAAGCACACAGATTTCAGATAAGGGTAAAGCTAGAGTTACCCAAATTTGATGGTGACGAAAAACAATGCATCACATGGATCAATAAAGCAGAGGAATACTTTGACATCCATAACATACCTTATGATAACGAGAAGATTAAGTACGCAGCCATGCAATTAGAGGGAAATGCCTACAATTTGTACATGTGGTGGAAGACGACGACCCGATTTTGTTCCTTTAATTGGAATAACTTTAAAAATGATCTTCTTAAAAGGTTTTAAGGTGTAACCGAGAAAGACTTCTTTGCCAAGATCACCAGATTGCAGCAAAAAGGCAGTGTAGATGAGTACACATGTGAATGGGAAGCCTTGGCAACTTGAGTTCCAGAACTAGCTGATGACCAACGTCTGCAAACATACATACATGGACTAAAACCACACAAACGGGAAGAGTTAGAATTACATAACACTTCTACTATTGAGAAGGCAAGACGTAAGGCCAAGATCATCGAGAACAAGTTTAAACGATCCACTCAAAGCAACTTCGACCAAAACTACTCCAAGAGGAATCCTCCCCAATCAGGGAATATAGGAACTTCAAGGTATACGTCGTCACATATGTGGGAAGGGGCAAAACCTAGTTTAGAATACCAGAGGATGACAGAAGGAAAGTGCAAATATTGTGAAGAAAAATGGGATACTAAGCACAGATGTTTGCAAAGGAGCAGCCCCAAAAAATTGTATGCTTGCGAAGCCGAAGAAGAAGAAAAAATATCAGAATGTGAAGAGTCAAGTGAGGAAGATACCTAGCATGATTGCCACTTAGAACTAGAAGATGATACACCAAAGATCTCATTAGCTGCCATTACAGGGATATCCCAGCCACAAACATTGAAGCTAAAAGGACATATAAAAAACAACAATGTTTCGATTCTCGTAGATACCGACAGTACACAACTTTATTAATGTTAATCTTGCTAAGATATTCAACTTATTTGTTTTTCCAATGTCAAACATGAAGGTTATGGTAGCAAACGACAAGAAGATTGAAAATGTGGGAAAATGTCACAAGGTTAAATTGCAAATGCAAGAGTATAACCTAGAATCTGACTTCTTTGCAGTACCTCTGGGAGGAGTGGACGTTGTGTTGGGAATCCAATGGTTACAAACATTGGGTACTTACTCCGCTAACCATCAAGAGCACTTCATCAAGTTCAATTGGCTAGGGAAAGAGTACACGTTGTATGGTTTCCAACCACCCCAAACTCAATTAGTTACGTCACATTGGAAAGGCTAATTCGAAAAGGAGCACATGCTTACATAATTCAATGTCAAGAGATGGAGTTGCTAACATGTGAAGGAGATGATTGCAACCCACCAGAGATACAAGAGCTAATCCAAAAACACCACAAGGTGTTCCAAGAGCTTCTGATGGAGATCCCACCAAACAGGAAGACTGAGCACTTAATTGAGGTAGAGCTAGGGGCAAAGCTTGTAAATATTAGATCGTACATATATCTCCATCATCATAAAACAGAGATTGAGCAGTTGACCCAATATTTGTTAAAATATGGAGTCATTTCAAAGAGCACCCTTATCCCGCACCAGTTGTGCTAGTTCGAAAGAAGGATGGGTCTTTCAAGTTGTGCATAGATTATAGAGGACTCAACAAGGTAACAATTAAGAATAAATTTCCTATTCCATTCATCGATGAGATGATGGATGAACTTCATGGAGCTAAGTACTTCTCGAAATTAGACTTGAGATCAAGATATCACCAAATCAAGGTCAGATTAGAAGACGTAGCCAAAATTGCTTTTCGTACTCATGAGGGTCATTATGAGTTCAAAGTAATGCCCTTCGAGATAACTAACGCTCCAACCACTTTACAAGTTGCGATGAACGAATTGTTCCAACCATATTTACGAAAGTTCGTATTAGTATTTTTTGATGATATCCTCATATATAGCAAAACATGGAGAGAGCATGTTCGACGCTTAGATCAAGTGCTAGCTATCTTGGAAGAACGACAATTTTTTTGCAAAAATGTCAAAATGCACTTTTGGAAAAGAAGAAGTGGACTATCTTGGCCATATAATATCAAAAGGAGTCAAAGTCGATCCTAGTAAGATCAAGGCAATCACTGAGTGGCCCCAGCCAGATAACATCTCGAAATTACGAGGGTTTCTAGGCTTAACTGGGTACTATCAAATATATGTGAAAAATTACGCCCATAAGATGGCCTTTTTAACAAACTTATTGAAGAAAAATTCATTTCGATGGAATGATGAGGCAGAAGAATGTTTTGAAGCATTAAAAAGCATTATCTCATCAACACTAGTATTAGCAACCCCGAATTTCACAAAACCCTTTGTAGTTGAGTGCGATGTGTCAAGATTTAGGATAGGAGCAGTCTTGATGCAAGAAGGTCATCCGATAGCTTTTGAAAGCAGGAAGCTCAATAAGAGAGAGTTTGAAATGCTTGCCATTATACATGCTCTAACGAAATGGTGACAATACCTCTTAGGGAGCAAAATCTTGATAAGAACGGACCACAATAGTCTTCAATATCTCCTACAACAACAAACATTGTCAACTGAACAACATAAATGGATAGAAAAAATTGCTACATTTGACATGAAGATACTACATAAGCGAGGGAAGGACAATGTAGTTGCTGATGCCCTTTCCCGAAAATATGAAGAAGTCAAGGCTTATGCAATCTCAGTCACAGTTCTAGATTGTTTGGACGAGATCTGAGGAGAATATGCCACGGATCTAGACACCTGCGCCCTAATTACTGATTCTAATCGAGGTCCAAAATTTGAATGGAGAAATGACATCCTTTGGTATAAAGGAAGAATCTACTTAAGCCCTACATCTAGGTTTAAAACCAAGGTGTTGAAAGAATCTCATGATTCCCCAGTTACCAGACATGTAGGTTTTTTCAAAACTTATTACAATGTCAGGCAATCCTTTTACTAGAAAGGGATGTATAAAGATATTCAAAAGTACGTAGCTGAGTGTGACACCTGTTAAAGAAATAAAAGCGAAAATGTCGTGACTCCAGGGCTACTCCATCCACTTCACATTCCAAAGCAGAAGTGGGAGGAAATCTCCATGGATTTCATTGAAGGGTTACCAGTATCCGAAGGCAAGGACACAATCTTCGTGGTAGTGGAACGATTAACAAAATATGCACATTTTATGGGTATTAAGAAAACTGACTCCGCTAAACAAATTGTTGAAGTATTCTGTAAAAATATTTACAAATTACACAGATTTCCCAAAATCATTGTTAGTGATAGAGATGCCAAATTCACAAGCAATTTTTGGAAGGAATTCTGCAAACAAATTGGGATTACTCTTAACATGAGCTCAGCCTATCATCTCCAAACAGATGGACAGACATATGTGTGGAAGCCTATCTTCATAGTTTCGTCACTGACAAGCAGAGCAGATGGTTATAGTGGTTACATCTTGCAGAATGGTGGTATAACTCCACCTATCATACGTTAGCCAAAATGAATCCTTTTCAAGCATTGTATGGTTATGCGCCTCCTAGATGGAAGGAACTCGTTCAAGGAGGTGCAAAAGTACCTGCAGTAAAATGCCAACTTGAAGAAAATCAGGAAGTAATGCAAGTAGTCAAGGATAAATTAATTAGTGCACAAAATCGTATGAAACAAGAAGTAGATCAACATAGAACTGAAAGAGAGTTTGAAGTAACAGATTGGGTTTTTGTAAGACTTTAACCATACAAACAATTGTCACTAGGCAACAAGGAAAGAATAAATTATCTCCCAAGTTTTCTGGGCCATACCAGATTATTCGAAAGATTAACAAGAGTCGAATTCACAATGTTTTTCATTTTTCCAGTTTCAAAAAACAGTTCGCTCAACAATAATCTGCTCAGACGACACTCCCTACCTTGGATTAAGAAGGGAAACATGTTTTAGAACCAGAGGCTGTCATTGAGATCAGAGAAAGAAGACTATGTTCTCGAATAATCAAAGAATACCTTATTAAATGGAAAAATTGCCCACTAGAAGAGAGGCTTCATGGGAAACCGAGAAGTTCCATCAGCAATATCCGTCATTACCTTGCTTTGAGGACAAAGCATCTTAAATGAAGGGTGCAATGTAATATATAAATAAGTATATAAAGATATATAATTTAAATGTAATTACTAAGTGTAATAATATTAAAGTCAATAGTTGTGACTTAATGAAGAGTCGCCTTACAAACCCGATAAAGACTTATATATTCGGGAAAATCCTGTAAATTATTCATATTTTTTTCAGACAAATTATTAATTTATATTGTATCAGATTATTTCTTCTTGTTCCATACACGCCATGTATACTTGCTTAGATGGCTTTAGTCTCAGCTACAAAGCTTTGGTCTTATTTTACAGCGACAAGGACATCTTCTTGGCCTCTCATTCGGCTTACGCTCTCTCTCTTGGGCATTCTTCCTCATTGGGATGTTCTCTCCTTCACCAAGTCGTACATGTTGTTTGAGGGGGGTGTTGAGGGATTTTACAACATCTCGGGGTTAGTAGGGGCATAACGCCCCCTTGTAGCTCACTCCAACCTTTCATTTAGAGTCATTCACTTGTTAGGTTATTTTTGGTGCATAGGGGAACAAATACCCTAGGTAGCCTACCTTGAGCCTACATTAGGCCTCATTTTATTATTATTGTTTTAATTTTGAGTTGACATTTTATAATTTCAAATTGACGTTTTAAAGGCATGTCGGCATGGATAGTTTTGTAATAAGTGAGTGTGATATCATATAAATAGATCTCCTCACTTTCATTTTAAGACAGGAGATAAGTGGGATTATTACTATGTTGCTATTTTATGCTAACTAGGGCTCTTTGGAGAGAATGCGCCCCTCTTGAGGAGGATTTTTCTTGGTTATGCAAGCTGTTTTTTGAAAGTTCTTTGGTGGAATTCTCTTTCATGGTGATTCTTAGATTTGTTGGCTAAACACAAGCATAGTGAGGTTTGGTTTCTAATCTTTTTGTTTAAATGTTGGTAGATGAAGCATATTCATGACTGAATGGTAGCTTTAGGGCTGCATTTTTCTAGAGTAGGCCATTTCCAGCCTTTTTGTCACCTTGGAAAGAAGAGGCACGTCTCCTTGTGAGAGTCCTCTAGGGTTTATCCTTAGTGTTCTAGGATAGTTGCCTAACTAGGTTTCTTTTCCTCACTTGGAAGCCATTTTCTTCTTAGACGCCCTAGGGCTAGGGCACCTTGGCACACCCTTATCCTCATCCCCAATACTTAAAACAATCATGTATTTCACCTTTCTAACCTTCATTGTCTTCTGTTTTTCCTTTGGCATCATCTTAGCCACTTTCTTCACCCTCGGCTGCCTTTCTTCTTCCCCTTTCCACACTCGTGTCTGCCTTAAGGCTTCCCTAAAGTAACCTAACATCCTTGCTCCTCCCTCTTTTCCTTCGAGCAACCTTCCTAACACTCCCTCAAACTTTCGTTGCTCCCATCTTTACCTTTGTTGCTCTTCAAACTGCCTAAATAGGTTTGCTGGTACCTCGACCTGCTCTCTTAAGACCTCCCCACAGGTCTCTCCTCCCTTTACCTTCCATCTATCCTCGGGACTGGTTAAAGACTGCCCGAGGGTTGTTCCCCTACCCTTGGCTGTCCGCCTATTCTACCTTTGCATCCTTAGGCTTGCTCCCAAGGCAACCCAAGCATTGTTTCTTCAGTTCGGGCCTGCTATTACAACGACCCTAACCCTCTTCTCCTTTCTCTTCATCCTCTACTAGGCCCAAACATCTTATTTCCCAGGGCTGGTGCATGACCTTTGGTTGTTCCTTTCCTAGTCTCTCCTAGCCCTCGCTAAGTGCTAAGGCTTCCCTTACAGTGGCAACCTTCCCCTATTCACTTTTCCTTGACTTCAACTTCTGTCCCTACACACTAACGAGCAATATTGCTTAGTGACTGATAGTAAGTTGCATATAAACTGCTTTATTGACAGACTTGATAATACATTTTATGCACATTTGGCTTAGAAAATCATTGCTTAAACTCTCAAACTTTGTTATATTGTTGCTATACTAAAACTACTATTGTCATAAACATTTACTTTACTGATCAACACTTGTTGCTTGTATTGCTGCACTCATGTGCTTCAGATGATTATTGGGCAGTGATAAAACACTTGTACTTAAATAATACTTATATCTTGTTGTTTGCGCATTGGAATAATTGGATGGTTATTGGACAACTTTTTGGGTGGATGCACTGCTGCAATAATAATTGCATTATTAATGATCATAATACATTTATTCAACCTTTCGATTGGCTCCATTAGGCACTAGTCGCTAACTTCACTTGTTTGTGAGGTACATTTGTACGTCTAAGTGTCTTTTTGCAGGGTTGTATAGGGCTCTCACCTAGGAGGTTTCAACTTCTGAAGTAGTTAAAAATAAGTGACTAAGGTGACAGTGGTCACTTTCCCTTCATATGCTTACCGGTGGTTTGACTACCATTTCAACTGGTAACAGGAAGAAAGGAAGACTCTGATTATGCATCATGGCTTTAGCTGCTCCCACTATCACTCGGTTCTTCCTTTTTGCAAACCCATTCTGCTGTGGAGTGTTAGGAACTGTCAATTGCCTCTTTATCCCCACTTGTCTGCAATACTCTTCAAATTCCTTGGAGGTATACTCACCTCCATTGTTTGATCTGAGTACTCTGATCCTCCTCCTTGTTTGGTTCTCCACAAGAGCTTTGAACTCTTGGAACCTCTTCAAGACTTCTTCTCATTTCTTGCTCCTCAGGAAGTAGATCTAGGTCTTCCTGGAATACTCATCAATGAATGTGATGTAGTACTCAAATCTTGTCAAAGAGGCAGATGACATAGGACCACACAAGTCTGAATGAATCAAATCAAGCACTCCCTTTGATTTGCTATCATTGCTTGGAAAAACAGTCTTGGTGTACTTTCCCAAAGCACACCCTCTGCAAACTCCACTCTGCTCTGTGTTGAACTCTGGTAAACTTGTAGTCATATCCCTCAACATCCTCAAAGCTTAATGATGGAGATGGGCCATCCTCTTGTGCCATAGTTTGCACAACTCACTGTTGTTGCTAGTGTGCGCCAATGCATGATGAGGATGGAAGAGAAGCTTGTACAGTTTCCCGCTTCTAACTCCAATGGCATATGAAGTAGATGGTCCTGTTGCTTTGGGACATGCACTTTCCCACCTAGGACATATACTCCAATGCCCTTGTCCTCAATAATGGAAACTGAAACAAGGTTCTTCTTCAGCCTAGGTATGTACAAGACATCCCTCAGTGTCATGGGATCCATGGACTCCCTTTGAAAGGTGACAGTGCCACGCCCAACTACTCTCACTATTGTATCATCACCCAACACCACCTCTAAATCCAAGCCTGTCTTAGTCATCTCGGTGAACACATCACGTGTGCCTGTCACATGGCTCGAAACCCCACTGGAAATATACCAAGTGTAAGGAGTGGTGGACGCACTCAGTGAATGCCCAACAATCATGGAATGCCTCGTCTGGTCCTCATTATCATCTGGTCCGTACAACCAGCATAGAGAGAAAACTCTCTTGAATCTCACAACATACTCATCGATTTCAACTATTGCTACTGTCTGCTGTTTCTTCTTTTTCTTTATTAGACACTGCCCAACATAGTGCCCAAATTTTTGGCAAGCAAAGCATTTAACTTTGCTCATGTCCTTCTTTTGCTCGCCAAACTGCTTCTTTTTACCTTTTGTTGCTAAGGACACGTTCTCCTCCTCATCTTTGTTGTGAGACATACTCCCTTGCACAGACCCTCTCCGGGTCTCCTCTTGTATGAAATCATCCCAAAGACGATCTCATGTAGACATGTGCTCACGAGCAACAACTGACTCCACAAATACTGCCCATGGCTTGGTCACACCATTCAAAGCAGTACGAACCAACTCAACACCGTGTATAACCTCCCCTACTTCTCCAAGCTCATCTCAAACTTGTGTAATCTTGGTAAGATAGGCAACCATGTTCTCCCCCTTATTCATCCGAATACCCTTCAGCTTCTCCCTAAGCCCCATTTTTTGATTTTCGTTTGAACTTTGGTAAAGGTTTGTTAAAGTTGTCTACATCTAATGAGCATAATCTTTACCTGTGACGTGTGGGATCACAAGATCTTTTATGGCATCAAGCATGATTCTTTTTGCTTTAATGTTATTCTTGTCAATCATGGCCTTATCAGCTGCAACTTTAGGAACTGTAACTGGATTATCAATGGTACTGTTCACTATGCCCCATAGTTTGTTCTCCTGCAGTATCAACACTATTTTGGCCTTCCACGGGCTAAAATTCACTGCCCCATCCAACTTGCCTTCTATCCTAAGTCTGGTAGCCATAACCCGATCTCAGTCCAAGAACCTATTTTCTTCACAAATCCTAGTTTTCCCTTATTCACCAATTCTGAAATTTCTTTCTGTGTTATGTTTTAGCCCTTCACTTCAACTTTGATACCATGAAATTTTTTAAACCTCAAACCCCGTTTCAAGTTTAGTTTTGCTGCATGAAGTTTAATGCCCAAACCCCCCAACATGTAAAATCACATTACAGATAATTTTTTGGACTTTTGCTTGAAACAAATGAAATTTTTTTAACATAAAACAACTTAGAAATTTTATGACAACCTACTTTTTCACACTCAGAAAATTATGACAATCAACACACACATGAAATTTGAGTTAGTATTTTTGACCAAAATGGTCCAGGATAAAACCTCGAAGGGAAAACCTGTTTTAGAGAGATTTTTATTTCTTCAGGCAAATTTACAAAATTAAAAAAATAGTACTTATCTCCCTTTCCTTCCTCAGAATTTGTGCCTGAATCACTCTGACTCACTGCTGTACGAAACTCCATGAAAAATCGTGTTGTACGGCATCACACGTGTGGCTGTACAAACCTCAAAATTCATGCCTGCTCACTGCCTAGGAGTTCGTGCCTGTTTTCGGCATGTACGATCTGTTGTAGGCACAACATTAAACGCTGTAGTTTCCTCAATATGTGCTAGTTCTTTATCTCAAAAAGTGTGGCAAATTTGAGATGTACAACATGCAATAAACGTTGTACGACCTCCTTGAAAATCGTGCCAATCAGAGAATGTACAGTATGCAATAAATGCAACACTAGTTTGCCTCGAAATTCGATGTACGACCTCCTTTACTACTGTACTTGCTATTGTACGAATGTCTTGGAATTTGTGCCACTTTCAAAATCTTGGGATTCATGCCAATTTTCCTTCTCTCTCTTTCTAGGTTGAATTCTCTTCAAACCCTTTCTCTTCTCTCTTTTTCTTCTTGCTCTCCAAATCTCTTAGATCACAATAGAATGAATTCACATGCCTTTTCCCCCTTTTTGTTTGAGTAACCACCTTCTTCAAGATCAATGCTTATGATTAAAACATAACTAGATGAGTTCTAGGGCTCACAATAAATCTCACTTTTCTCATTAAAAGTCATTAACTCAGTTATTTATTTATTTATTTATTTTTCGACTAGGGGAATCGACAATTGGGGACAAGGCTGGTACTTTCTTGACATAGGGTCTAGGGGTCCAATCCCGCTACCACTATACCCTTAGGTGCATCCACAGAGCCCAAACCATGGCGCATGGGTTTTGGGAGGGATTTGAACACGAGACCTTCCATTTACAACCATTTACTACATTTCAACTTTTCCACTTGCTCTGCCCCCCACGGGCGTCATTAACTCACTTTTAAATATTAAATGAGACATTAATTATTCACCCACCTTTTTTTTAGTTCTCATAAAGTCACATTTTTTTATTTTTTAAAACTCAAACTCACTTTATAAAAATAAAGTCATTCTCACTTTATAAAGTACTAGGGACCACATTTCAAACTGTTCTGGTCCACCCCATGCACCACAAGGTGAACAAACACTTCCTTGATATTTTTCCACAGACTTGAATGTATTAGCAATGCTTTCTAGTAATTTGTCATATTTCACGGCATCTCTTAGTAGAGAATAGATCCCTACCACTCCACAACAAAAAGGAGTATTACAATGGAAGAATCATGAGGTAAACTGTCTTGGAGATGGTTTACCTCATGCATCACTCCATGAAAATGAAGCTTTCATTTTGAGGATAGGTGGTTGTTTGTGAAACCCATATTATTGATATAACACCTACCCATGCTCTCACTGGGATGAATCCTTACGAGAAATGGTATGGCAACATTTTTTTAGACTCATGTTAGATTTTGGTTGTCATAATGAAACATTTTTAGGGATATAACCTTTATGACTCCTCTTATATAGAGTGTTAATATGGCTATTTTTTATAAGGTTCCTACTAACGGTCTGCTAGGATCTCTCTTGTTACTTCTTTAAGAAGATTCTTTAGATGGAGCATGTTTCCATGGATCATGCTTCTTCTCATCACTATGTAGGTCCTCTTCCAGATGATGCTCACCATGTTTCAATGGACCCTTCTCCTCTCCTTCTCCTTCATAATATTATCTTGGTCCTCTCTCTACTTCTACAAGTACATTCTCAATCACTCCAATATTTGGGTAGACTCATATGGCTTGTAAAGAATCATCCAGTTTGTCAATGGCTCATCTAATCCTCTTGTTGTAGATGACAATGCTTTTATCAATTTGATTGCATTATTTAGTGATGATGGCAGCATTTTGCATCTAAGTAACATGACACTTCCAAATAGGGCCCGTGTCCCGTATTCCACGTGTTGGACACGACACTTGCCTTAATACGTGTCCAACACCATAATTTTCGTGTCCCAAAATCTGGACACTTTCCAACACGTGTCGGACACTTGCCAAGAACGTCTCCTGATTTCTGGAAATGTGTCTTGTCAAAAAGGGTATAAAGGAAGAGGAGGATAGAGGAAAGAGCTATGACAGTAATGTTAATTTTGACATGGAGGAGCAGGAAGACGATTGACAATGGCTAGTACCATTGATGGGCTATTATATTCTTACCTGTGGTTATTTAGTATTTTCATTTTGTATCTAGTAGGACAGTAAATACTAGACTTAGTACTAAGTAGTATCTACTCTATTTTGTATTTGTCGGTGGCATTCTCTCGAAATACATTTTGATTTTTGTGGTTTATTGAGAAATATCAAATATGCAATTTATGGTTCAAAGTTCATGATTCATTGATAATTTTATTAGTGATTCATCATTGTCAAATTTCAATTGAACGATATTATGATTGATGTACATTGTATATACTTAAAATGTAGATCTTTATGTATTTTTTTAATATATATATATATAATTTTTTAATATATATATAAAACGTGTCCCCTGTGTCCATCGTCGTGTCTCGTGTCAAATACTCGTATTTTCGTGTCCTCTGTGTCCCGTGTCCTCCTGTCATGTGACTTAGCTTTGCATGATTCCCCTGAAATAGTTACTCTTCACCGAAGTGAGTTATTAACTTATTTCCTCTCTAATTGATGCAATGGAGTTTCTTGTTGGTTTGTCCATGAGCTATTAGGAGGAATGTTCTTTGCCTTGGGCCCTTCTTGCGCAGATAGCTAGCCACTTTTAGGACAAATTTGATACAACTGAGTTTTTCGTTGGCCCATTTGAGCACTATTAGGGTGATCTTCTCCAGCACGGGCCATTATTCAATATTTTGATGCCCATATGGAACTACAACATCTCCTACCTAAACCTCTCTAGAGATTAATGTCAATTGTTGATGATCTTGATGGTTTGATAAAGGAGCTTGGGGGGGATGTTGGAATTATTGGTGTAATATGTACATGTGGCACCCAACCATCTCATAGTGTCATTAATGCATTTTGTTTAGACATTAATTGCATCGAGAGTAGTGGGATGCTCTACAACCTAGTATGGGGGAGATGTTGTAACGCGTAATGTTGTGTAATGTTATGTAACATGTCGTTCCCATAAAAAAATTGCAAATGATGTCGACTTAAACAAAAAATATTAAATTATATTGATTTCATCTTAAACTTAGATATATAAAGGACATATCAAATATCTTGAGGTGCAATTTTTTTCTTAATGTGTAAAAATTTAAGATAAAAAAATTTACACCTCAAGAAATTGGATTCCTGTCGGTGCTTGATAGATCTAGGTTTAAGATGGATCTATGCTGGTTATAGCTAAGGCCATCATTTATTGTAATATTAGGTTATGGTTAAAGTTGTCTTCGTCAAATTTGATATGTAGGATCAATAACTCTCGTTGGGTGTGTGCCCTTGTTTTGTGGGGGCACATAACCGTCTCTTGAAGGGACGCTTGTTGTGTATAAGTAGTAAATACACAATTTAAGCTCTCATTTTATTATTTCATCTTGTGATCTTCTTGATTTGAGAAGACAATTGTTATAAGCCCAAGCACACTTAGTTGTGGTGTTTTTATCTTGTGATTGGCTTTTTTTCCCATTTGAATGCACTTGTGTATTTCTATTTCATCTCTTGTGCTTAGATCTTGCACTCTCTCTTTGGCGCACTTGTGAGGAGGATGTCTCAGAATTTGGGGGAGATTTGGTTCCATCAATTCTTCAATTGGCCCGCGTAAATATTAACACTTCTATGGTCAACTACATTAGCTTGTTTCTTTTGACTTCTGGAATATGCCCCTTGATTGATCATTTCATCAAGTAATCTCTATCTACGAAGTCTTTTTAAGTTTTTTGTGACCTATCTCTCCACATTAAAAACACTTACTAATCTTGTTGTGGTTTTGATTCTCTGAATCTGATTGCTTGCTGCTATGATGCTATCTTTGTGCCCATCTTTAACCTTGTTAGCCTTGCTTTTGCCTTTGAACTTCTTTGAAGTGACATGCCCATTGTTGGTTTTTTTTTCCAAGGAAATCCTTGTGGGGGAAGTTGAAACCCAATGGATGCTTACCCACATTTGTCTGTGGCATCCCTAGTAAGCCTATAAGCATAGACTAGTGCACCAAACTCATGGGGATTCAACCCAGGTACCTGTTGGCATGGAACTAGCCAAATGCCCAACAAGATTGGCGTCTACTAGTGGAGCTGACCCTTGGGTTAGACATGCCCACTGTTATAGCTAAACTTCTCCCACCTATCTTTTTGCAAAATCTTATTGCTCAGTTGCTCTGACATTAGATGTTTATTATCAGACATAATGTTAAATGTCTCAACAAAGTTTTTGGAAGAGGATGGTATGATTTTCAATGTTGTGATCTCTAGGTTTTCTTTTTTCATCTTTTTATTGATGGCCTTCAACTGATTTCGAATATCTTTAATTTTTAATAAATGATGTTGAAAGGAAGTCATGCACGTTTCATAGATTCCTCTAGATGATATATGCATCATCAGCATCCCGAACCTAAGGAAGCATCTTATTAGTTATAGAGAGCTTGATTTACATAATAGCCTCTTGATTTATCGCATAATACTTTGCTTGGGGATTCTTATCGGTTTCGCTCCACAACTCCCTCCCTGATGCAAGTCTGTCCAGATTCTAACACCTGTATTAAAAAATTTCCAGCATCTTCTGTTTCCAGGTATGAAAGTTATTTCCATTAAAATTTTGACTACATTTCAACATGATGTGGGATAAACTGGTCAAGATGGGATATATGAAAACAAGACCGAAATTCACCATTTTTAGTAGAAAGAATAGTTCTATACCTAACATAGAATCTTCCAAAAGAAAACGAATAGTTTTTCTTTATAATTTGTAATTGGTACCGAGAAAATAATCTAGTATCTTTATCAAAATCACAAGTACCTCCAATGGATTCTTAATCCCCGCAATGAATGTATGGCTCTATCAATGCTGCTGTACAGAAAAATAATTCTTTGTTGTACAGATCTGTTCTCATTCTGTGCTAATCTCTTCCTTGAGATATCGAAGCTGTACGATGCCCTGATTCTCCTAGTAATTTCTCTCAGGTGTGACGTGGTACACAAGGTAATTCCCACCAGGCTGTATTCAATCACAGATTGGCAGTGCCAGGGGGGCCACAAGGGCATTTTCTCTCACATGGGTGACTCTTCATGTTGGTTCTTTGTTGATCTCAACAACTATTCCCCAATCATCATGTAGGATGATTTCGGCTTGGGTAATCGTTTACATGGACACAGATGGAATCTCCCTTATCCTCTAGGACCCTCTAACTTGACTAGATGTCCAATTCACTCTGTAGTCTGTATGAGAATCCATGACTGTCCAAATGGCTCTGACAATGGTAGAGGTTGTTTGACAGTCTCTGAGATTAACTCTTTATATATTCACCTCTTTCATTTTTAATCTCTTTTATTTGGATTGCCCTATTTGTCGCGCAGGGGTTAATTGATGCAATTCCTTTAACCATCACTCGATTAACCAGTTCCCAGGTTCACCCACATTCAACCTTGAATTCTCCTCAAGGGTGGCTCCGATACCATATCAATTTTACACACAGAAGAATAGGCAGGACAGATAGGAGCGAGAAAAGATACACTTGATATATTATTCCATAATTCAATTTTTTTTTTTTAAATGTGAGAGATGAGAGATAGATTACATAACATCTTTCTCATATATCTTAATTATTAATAAAGTACTTTCATTATAACTCAATGCACTACCATTAAATTAATGTAACCTAAGTACATAAAGTATTAAATGATCATTAATTAGTTAAGTACACTAACAATGATAGGATGCACATAAGAGAGTCAATGCCATTGTAGCAGGTTAGCCAAGGGTTTGTACTAATTAGAGTATATTGAATATTCTACTTATAAAAGACTCTTTGGTGTTATGACAAACTTTATTTTCTTTGGACAGTTAACACTTGGGCGTTTTGAAGAAAAATGGAGTTTTTGATGAATCCTTGGTGTTCATTCATTGGTTGACACTGGACAGAATATAGCCTGTCTGAAATGTTACTGTGGTAATATCCAAAGTAAAGCAATGTCTACAGACATTCACTATTACACCTAGGCTTTCCATGCTTTTATCTTTTTCGTTCTGCTTTTCCAGGCTCTTTTATGTTTTATTATCATCCAGAATGGATCTAGAATCTGGGATACAAATGGTACGAGTCTGTCATGGTCTGCTGGCACCATCTCTGCTAAGATCCAAGGCTGAATGGAGGAATCTCCAAATTGAAGTCTGTCTGGAGGAAGAACTAGAAGATGAACTGGAATGTGAATGAGCTGCTGTCTGGAGGAGGGGGCTTTTCGCTGTGCTCTGGATGATATCGACTGTCCATCTTTGTGGTTGGATTTCTGGGATTTAGATTAGATTCATACCTTACTTTCTGTATCTCGCTTTTCATAGGAGTTGTTTTAGTGCTCCCACTTTGTATTGACATCATTTTGTACCCAACAGTCCCTTTAACCTACTTTAGTGGTCATTCTTTGGATTTTGATAAAATTACCTTATCTTATTAATTGTAGCTTAAGTTTTGCCATCAACATTTATCTTCGCCAGAAGGTTGAATACATAGAAAATCTGTGATTCATGTTGACTTGCCTTTCTTGTCTTTCCAAATTTATAAGAAGGCCCACCAACTTCATTTGAAGCATACTCATTCCTTTTCCAGACAGGCATTCTGTTTCTTTTTTATTTGTTTACATACTTGCAGTTTGTAGTTTACTTCACAGACCTAATATTACTGTTTCTATGGTTGATTTTGAATTGGTGAGGCTCAGGCCTTTGTGTTTCAATTCTTTTAGTTATGTCCAAATCTCATTCTAGGGTTAAAAATCTACATTTGCATACATCATAAAGAACATATGTAGAGCTCCAAATGGCACAGGAACGAAAGCACAGCTGAATCTAATACACATAATATTAATTGTATTTTTTTCCAGAAAGTATTTGAAAAATTCAGAAAATGTGAAATAATATGTTTTATATGTTAAATATAGAAATACAGTAAAAAATAAGGGGTTATCACAGTGCTTTCAAGTGATGATTTGCACATGCTTGCTCTGACAAGACAAATAGGGGAGCCGTAACTTCCAAATAGAAGGCAATATACATTCTACACAAAATACCCTGAATACAATGGAAGTAATTGCACAATGGTGATCTACTTTGAGAGAAATCCCATTTTTATGGTAATAGATTGACAAAATCCACCACGAGAACGCCAAGTAGCAGGCCTCTTCTTCTCTGCATATTTGTGGAGTTCCACCTCTCTCCCTCAAATGCTTTTTGCTTTATATTTATTTGCTGTAAGGATGATGTGGCATATACACAAAAAAAACATATTCTATATTTTAATGATAATGTTGTTCTCATGGCAAAATGCACCACTACATTGAAGCGTTGTCCTCAAAATTCTGTTGTGCATGGGTCACACATGCCAAACCTGAGATGCTTTGCTTTGAAAGCATTGATGGATTGCCAACAATGCCTGATGGCAGTAAAATCTCCAGGATTCTTCTGTTGGAAGTGTGCTTTGACTCCATGTTGACCTCTCTTTAATCTTGGAAGATGACTTATTTCAATGTCTTGTATTAGAGCACCCTGACTTTTGCTTTGGAAGTGATGTTAGTTGGAAATACACAAACCATGTAAGGAACTCGGCATTCTTATAGTAAATATAGTGAAAACAAAGTAAACTACTTGTAGAGTAAGAACTCATTTTCAGTATTTTGGCACATTGATTTTACCATATAATTTGCACAGAATTGTATGTCTATTATTGGTTGCAGTCATCTGTAATAACTGTAAATTGTCTAATCTTTGATAGGTGTGAGGCATTTGATACATATCCACGAACCTATGATCTTCTTCATGCTTCTGGTCTATTCTCTGCTGAGAGGAAAAGGTATGTGTTGAAGTTTTTTTCTTTACCCATAACATCTTGTTCAGATAAAATATGGACTCATACTTCTGGGGCTTCATTTTTTACAGATGTAACATAGCAGACATTGTGTTAGAGATGGACAGAATTTTGCGTCCTGGTGGATATGCATATATTCGAGATAACAGAGCAGTTCTTTCTGAAGTCGAGCCAATTGCAAAGGCAATGGGATGGAGAGTACTTTTGTTTGATACTGAAGAAGGAGCCTATGCTAGTAGGAAGGTGCTATCCTGTCAAAAGCAGCTATTGCATTCCTGAATTACTGGTCATGATTGTTATTCAATGTAATATCATTTACCAATGTAACATTTTTGATACGGCCAGTGTAATTTTCTGCATAAAGTGTGACAAATTTATTCATGGCGATGAGTTTCTAGCATGAACTTTATATTTTGCTGCAGCAGGTTTTGGAATCAAGATGCTTGGTGTATATTACAGTATGAAATTGACTTGTGTTTTTTTGATTAAAAATGGATCATAAATCTTACTAAATATAAAAAGTGAAAGTATGTGTGCTGTGCAAACAACCACCATGAGTTTAGGCCAATGTCAAAAGCCTAGCTTACCAAAGTTGCCACACTGGGCATACATAGTCTTAACAATTCACAATGTTTGAGGCAATAAAGACAAGCATTTATGCCAACTAGGCAGAGTGAAATAGAAGATTAAGATGATGCTGGAACTAAGTAATCCATGGTAGGAGGGTCTTTTTCATAAGGATGTGGCCACCATTCCTTAGCTGTGGGCTCAAGATCCAGTTCAATGAGTCCCAATTTGTTGTTGCCTTGCTCAGAATATTCAGGATGCTTTGGTTCAGAAATGATCATGGTGCAATGGAAAATTTATTGAACCGAAGGAATTCTGGGGTCTCGATAGGGGGTCAACTCTCTTGCCTTTCCCAATGCTCCCTCACTGCTTGACTTGCCATGTGCTGAGGCTGACAAATCTTTGAAGGTCTAGAGTGTGCGGAGTGAGTAGAAAAGTGCCCTTTAGGAGGCACTCTATGCATGCTATATGATGTAGTGTTCTTGTAGATGTGCTGCTTCCAATTCCAACTTTTTTGTTCGTTCTAGAATCTGTATAGATATAGATGGGTACATATTAGAAACTCATCACACTAGGTAAAATTTGTGTTGTGCTTTTCATTTGTGCAAGCAAATTCGTTTCTTGTTTTCCGAATACGATATAAAATATCAATTCAAATCCCTTGCCACGTTATGTGATATTCCATGGTCCAAGGGAGATAAGATGGATAATGTAAGACACTTTTGATTAATGTCCAATAGATAACCACAAATGGGTTAGGGACATTGCTAAGTACACGAGTTTTCCAGTTTTTGAAGTCTCTATTATGATTGTCATATAAATCTCTAGGGAAACATATCCTTTTATGAAAAGCCTTTAGTTGAGAACCAAGAAATCTTTGCTAAGGGATCGTTGTCTTACCCTACGACCATAAGCCCTTAGTTGAGTTCCAAGAAATATTTGTGAAGGGATTGTTGTCTTACCCTGCAACCATATGGTGCTCTAGAAGTGATATAGTTCTTTAGCATGGCTTTCCAAGTTTCTCGTCCCTCAATGACTCCAATGGCCCATTTAGCACATACAACCCAAGCTTGAGTTCTAATGGCAAGAATCTTGATTCCTCTATCTCTTGTTCTGCAACACAAGCCCCATTTGAACCAATGGAAACATTTGTGACCACTATAGTTTGCCCACAAAAAGTTGACGAGGAGCTTTTCCAGTTGGAAAGAGACTCGGGTTGAGGGAATCCATTAGGAAGAGTGGTATACATGAGTGAAAGCCAAGGTCTTGGTATAGATTTGGAACTTAGTGGCAAGGGACATTGGCTTCACAATCCATTTGTTAATCTTCTTGGTAAGCCTTTGTAAAATTTCCTCCCAAAGCTCATTGTGGGAGGTCTGGAAGGCAAAGTGGATTCCTTGAGACTTAGACACTTGGCTAGATTGAATCCAATCCCATATTTACCCCATGATCTAGTCTAAAACCTATGTTTGGTTAAAGGATAAGTAATGAGTCTTATCCATTTGCAATTTAGGCCTTGATGCTTCATAGAAGATTTGCAAGTAGTGCATTGTGTTGTCTAGTCTCCTTTTTTCTAGTATCGTCCCAAGAGAATCATTTGCATATTGCCCATTCAACAGTTGGCCACTATCAAGATTAAAGAGGGATATTTTTGGTAACTTCAAGGGCAATTTTGTGTTGAAGAAGGAATCCAAGGGCCCTCATTGCAACTATGTATAGGACATGTGTTAAAAGATCGCCTTGCTTTATAGATTTAAAAAGGACTATCTTAGGGCAATATCTTCAAACTTGACCTAGTTAATGGAAATAAATGCAACAACTTCATAGAAGAGGGTTGCCATTGTGCTTTGACAAAGAAGGTCCCAAAGCCTAGTGTTTTAAGCATGAGAATAATGAAGGGGCATTTGACCTTGTCATAAGCATTTTCAAAGTAGATTTTGATGGAAAGAGATTTAAGGCCCACTCCATTTGTTCCCAAAATAAAATGACTTAGTCTGAGAACAAATCTTCTTATCATGAACCTATTTTGCTTAGGGTTGATGATCTTAGGCATGGTATACTTTAGTCGTAGGGCTAGGGCATTGGCTATAATTTAATAGGACACATTCAAGAGTTCTATTGGGTGCCATCTCGTGATGAGCTTAGGGTCCCTTGACTTTTAGTTGAATTTGATCAACCCATTATTGATGATATCTACCAATGCTTGAGTCTTAATGGCTACCTTGTAGTATCTACACATGACGTCAATCAAGACCCACAAAATACCATAAACTTTGTAGAATTCACATGGGTATCTATTGAGGCTAGGAGATTTCATCAATCATTTCTTTCAGTGTGCCAATCAATTCATCCAATGTCAACTCTTGGTCACACAATCTTTGTTGCTCACTTGTTAGTTATGGCGACATCACCAATTCAGGTTTACATGTCGACCCTTCTTTTGTATGTTATCTCTCGAGTTTGGAAGACCATTTAATATCAATGGACACTCATTTTCAATACCACATTGATACGTGAACCCATCTTCCCCAATATTGGGGGTTTTGATTCACTCAATTTCCTCCTTAGAGGCTAAGGCTTTGAAGAAAGCATTAGCTTGCTTGTTTCTTGTCTTGAGTTAGTTTGGATGGGAATTGATTTGAGCATGCTTATCTCTATAGTTTTCTTCAACTTTGGGGAAATATCTCAACTTATCTATGCTAGATTGCAATTGCTTGTTGAAGGGGCTTAAGTGTAACATTCTAATGTTACTCTAGCTCTTTAGCAATAACTTTATTTTTTATGGTTCTAACAATTGTGAGTTGAATGTGATGCCTTTGCAAAAAAGGCATTCCAAATTGAATGGCGCCTTACGACGATAAGATCCACCCCCTCTCTCCTTTGAGTTGAGCATTATATTCCAAATTATTTTGATTATTTCATTGTTGGATGCATGCTTAAGTTGATATGTGTTCAACAGAAAGCTTGAATTCACGACTCTTTGTTTATCAATACCCTAGGGGTTGTGCATTGAGAGTTAGCAGGAGGATCTTTAATTACCATTGAGCTTGAAGGCTTCTTGAGTCGAGAACACATTGGCTTGAGGGATGATAGGGCATTTTGAACCTAGGAAGTCAACTAACGTTGTTTAGACTAGGTAGGTTTGCCCTTCCTTGCTACTTTCTCCCATCCTTCACCAGTTTAAGGTGAGGCCTAGGAAGCTTGACTTGAACCATCAATAGCTTTAGGAGCATCATTTTTTGCCAACAGAGGTCAATCCTTATTCCTATGGTGTGGGATTCCACACTTGAAATGATTGTTTTGTATATTGATGTAATACACTAGTTTGAAGCATCAATAGCTTTAAGAGCATCACTTTTCACCGGCAAAGGATTGTCCTTAATCCTATGGTGTGGGATTTGACTTTTGAAACAAGGGATGTGTAGATTGATATAACACATTGCTTGACAAGTTCCCTTGCCTCCCTAATAGAGTTACATAAACTCCTTAATATCTTTTGAAGTATTCACCTTGAGGCAAACCCTTTTCTTAGGGCGTGGGTTGAAGAACTAGGCTAGTATATGATAGATAAAATTGAAAATTGGCACCAAATTCATTTAGGAAATCCCAAAATTACAAGAGTAGCTTTGGGGATTCATTCTAGATTGACAATGTAGTTCAGAGGCTTTCTCAATGGAGAAATTGTCATGGCATTCAATAAACACTACCAAAGTATTTTGACACATGGGTTGCAGAAAAGCACTTCATGCGAATGCTTTTTCTTAATTTTTTCTTGAAAAAATCCCTTAGGATTTGAATCGTCACACAAATCCACCCATGAGTCCATATTATCATGCAAATATGCGCCAAGAGATTCATACCAAAATTATAGGAAATCTAGTGTTGTCATCTCTAAATTCCTTTCCGCTCAAATTGGTGCTTTTGTAGTCTCAAGGGGGTGTCCTTAATTGGTGTATGTTGCCATTTGATCCAATAAATTTGCACCAAGTCCAAGGTGATTAGCACACAAAAGACTCCCTTTTAAGCTGTTTGTAAATAATGAAGACTCGGGATAGGTTTTAAATAATAACTAGAAGTGATTGAGGTCAAATCCAAAAGATAGTTGCAACAATGAATTAATAGAAGTGAGTGGATTAAATGTGTTCTTTAAGTGAAGAAAATTCTTACTAAGTGCACCATAAACTACTATAAAATTGTAAACAACTTAATTATTGATAACCATTGGGTTCAAAGAACTAGAACAAAGAATAATCGTACCAAATCACTTATATTCCAAGAGATTGATTGCATCATAGTGAGGCATAGGGGATATGTTGCCATGGATCTCTTGACTTGGAATGGAGGTAGCAGAATGAGGTCTCAAGGATGGAAGAGCGAAGAGTTGTCCACTGCTACAAATTGTTTAGAGAAAATAATATCCAACCCTTCCTCTTCTTCTCAAATATGTATATATAGAACCTCGATTTGTTCTAGTTGCTCAACAAAGAGGAAATAAAGCTCATTAAGGAAAAAAATCAACATGCACAAGAGGCAAGGTCTCATATTTTTTGTTTTAGAATGTTTTTCCCCTTGCTATTTGATTTTTCTATAGTTTTAGGATAATTTTTTGCTTTCTTTTTAACATTAGTAGCGTTATACCTTTTAGCTTTCCTTTGCTTTCAAGTACAATATTCTAAAGTCAAAATCAAGCTTTTAGGCATTTACCAAACCATAAAAAATGCCAGATATACCCAAGAGGTCGAACTAGGTTTTGTGTTGGTCAAATTTAGCATATGGAATCAAGGTTTTGAAAGTCAAGCTCAGTAAAAATGGCCACGAAATGTAGAAATTCGAATGAGGGTTTTGGCATAAGGCAATTTATAACCTTATGCCAATGGAAGCCTTTTAACAAGTTGCCACGTGTCATGTTGAGATAACCATCCACTCGTCCAAAACTGCTCTTGACTCATCACTCTTTCACCACGAAGACCTTGAACCACACCATCTTTGCTTGCTCAGAACTATGACATTTAACTTGTACCTACCATACATAGAAATTGCTAATTATGGACATGCCCAAAAAAATGTTTCTCGAAAGAACAAAAAACCAAAAAGCGTGAAACACTGATTTTGAAGGAAAAATTACCAATCTAGGTTCTTGCAAAAATGCAAAATAGTAAAAATAGTCTCATCAGACTCTTTTCTCCAAGAAGATGTCCAATAAAAGTGTTTCTCCAAAGAACAAAAAAAAAGTGAGAAAGATTGATTTTGAAGGAAAGACCACCAATCTAGGTTCTTGCAAAAATGAAAAATAGTAAAAACAGTCTCATCAGACTCTTTTATCCAAGAAGTATGAATGTATGAATATCAATGTAAGGTGGCCCCTTTGGTCTCAGATTCCTAGAAAAAGAAACTACTAAGAATAGTAGTCTCATACTCTGCTTGTTAAATTATTGTGCCATTGATCTTCAGGAACGAGTGCAATTTAATTGTTGTATTATTATGCAGTGTAATGGAATTAACAATATACACTGAACAAGACAAATTTCATGTGGATATGATTCAAATCTACCAACTCAATCTGACTGCATGGCTAACTAGAAGTGTCTAAATCATTATCAGAGCTAACTAGTTTAACACCAGTTGTCTAATTTAGTCTCAATCAGTTAAACTAGTTAAATTGATGAGGTAGGTGAGAATAGGCACCTAACCCCATGCAACCATGCAAGACTGGCGCAAAATGAACTGGAGGACTAACTGAATGTAACTAAAGCATAACTTAGTTTAACTAGTTACCAACTACCAACAAGTGAAGGAGGTTGGTGGGGTCACTTCCAGTGGCTCCTAAATTGTAGGATTGGTCTCAGAGGCACATAAACTGATGCATGAACATGCAGTCAGTTGCAGTTAACCTCTATAAGTGTTCCCCACACTCTAGTGACTGGATACTGGTGACACCAATAGACCAAGTGGACCCGATGGTACTAGCGGACCCAATATTAATTAATGACTCCTAAGTTAGGCAAATATAATCTAATAAACTAAGTATGGACAAGGGAGGATTATAAATCCTAACACCCTCCCTGAATCCTAACTTAGACAACTGTGGGCCCTGGAAACAAGGCCAAAAGTCAACCATTACAATCTAAAAGAATTTAAAAAAATGCTGTTTAATAAACCGAGGAAATAAGGGAAAACCTCATGCCCCACTCGCCCCCCCCCCCAAAAAAAAGCAGGAATAAGAAATACAAGCTATTCTTAGGAGAAAAATCTTCCTCTTTGGGAAATAACTCACAAAAACTCTGCTGGAATTTGCAACACTGTGCTGCAGTATGGTTATTCTGTGCAGCAACATTCTGAAGCTGTGCATGTGAACCTCTCCAAACTAATGACTATGTTTGGAGGAATTTTCCTCTTTGGAAGAAGAAGAAAATGCTCAACTGAATCAGGAACATAGACAGCTGCAAGATGAAAACTGAACCCATGTAAAGCAACTGAGATCAATTGATGAGAAAGCAAAAGTGCTTGAGAATTCAAACCATGTGAGGAAAACCCAAGCAACTGATATATTGCAGCCTTGAACATCAAACCATGTGAGGTAAATTCAGCTCCACGTGTTAGGAGCAAGTGTCCAGGCGAATGCATAATGTCTTCATCTTTACTAGTTTTGTGAGGAGATGAGCATGTGATCAAACAAAAAGATAGAGAAGCCTTGGGACTGCAAAGAGCGAATGTTTGAGCTCCATAATTTGATATAGCTTCAAAAGTAACTAATGATCCAAAAAATATAATATCAACAAATTCATGAGAGAAAACTGACATCAAATCCCTAGCAACACTTTTGAAAGAGACTTGCGGTACTTGATTTTTCACACCAAAATTGATGAGAACATCTACAAGCATGAATGGAAGCTCTTGAAACTTAAAACTCGAACCAAATAAGATCATATCAGATCCAAATAAGTTCATATCAGATCCAAGAGTGTTCTCTACCGAGATGGTAGACGCACAATTTTCTCCTTCTTCAAAACTATATTGGTGCATTCAATCATGAAGGAATCTTCTGGAAGCTCAAGATCAATGAAAGTGAATGAATCACTCCTAAAATCTGATATTTCTTCCAAAACATCTAAAGTATTACTTATCTGCACACGAGCAACATCATTATAGATAGAGAAATCAAATTCATCTTCATTTTCTGAAACAATCACCAGTAAACTATGCACAAAATTTAAAATAGAAGAGTCACTGGAGAATTTTTGCATAGAATGGAAGGAGAGTTTTTCTTCAATAACAGAGATTTGAATGTCTTCTTCTGGATCAGCCATATGAGAAGATGAGATATCAGATATCTCATAAACTTCTAGAGCAACCGGAGAAGGAGTCACTCCAAGGAGACTTTCTTCATTTCGAATTGATTGTGTGAAAGATTCTGCTTCTTCATCTTGAACAACTTGCTTTGCTGTAGAAGAGGGCACATTGAGTACATTCTTGAACTCATCATGCTGGATTTTAATAGAACTTCTCCCAACAGCTGGGATTTGGAAGTCACATCCTATATCAGTGCTAGGTCCTCCTGTTAGAGTGAGAGTGGTGAAGGATTCCTTGGAGGCAACCATGTGATTGGATGCTCCAGAATCTATCAAGTAAGCCTTTGACGGAGTGAGGCCTGCCTTCAAGGAATGGCACCTCTCAAATTCTTCAATATGTTCTCCAACATCAGACATCTCCGCACCTTGTGAAAGGGCAATATTGTTCTGTTCAAGGAGTGTTTTCAACCAGTTGAGGGTCTTCTTCATGCACTGGCTTCCTGGATGAAAGCCTCTCATATAGTATGAACATCTAGTCTTTTCTTTTCTGGAACCCGAGGCTCCAACGAAATATTTCTGATTCTCTTTTGGATTCGAATTAGAGGCTTTGGGATCCTCCCCCTTGTGTTTCTCTTTAGTTTGCGCATTGGTTGAGTCCGACATTAGAAGAGCTTGGTTCTTGGAAGTTTGGAGGACTCCCATTTGGACCAACTTATCCTGCTTCTGTATTAAAGACTCGACAAAGCCATCTAGTGAGGGCATCTTCTAATTGGGGATGGAAGCTCTTCCAAAATGGAAGGTAGATACGAAGATAGAGTACTCAGAACCAAGTTTGTTGAGCAAAGAGAGCACAAGCTGTTCATCCTTCCTCTCTATTCTGCATTGTCTACACTAAAGTGCTAGAGACTTGAATTTTGTGAAAAACTGTTGGATAGTTTCAAAACTGCTGGGCTGCAAGGCTATTAGCTCGTTCTCCAAGATGTGCCCTTGAAGCTCATCTTGTTTTCCAAACAAGAATTCGAGCTTCTCCCAAGTTTATTTAGGAGTCTTCAATCCCTCAACTTGAAAGAGGAGATCCTTGGTGTGGTTCTGTCTCCCTTCCCATAGTCATCCTAAACAGGCCAAGTTTGTGCAAGGAGACCTGCATATATTCCCTCTAATCAACATAGTTGAAGGGTGTAAGGATCTGGGGTACAAGAGCAGTAGAATCCATCAATTCTCCTTCTGAATAGTCAATTCTTCAATCAAGCTACGTAGTACCTGTGAGGAACACCGCACAAATAAAAAAACAATTCGCAATCATGTCAGAATCAAGCCTTCCATCTCGACATGTACACTTTCTCAGGGTCTGTCACACTCGCAGAGACTTCTCTGAACAAATCCAGAGTTAGCAATGCACACTTTGCGAGACTTATGTGGAAACCCAACTGCTTCTGGTGTATAATGGAGATTGCACAGTCTTGCTGTATGCCTGAATTGGCTCTGATACCATGTTAAATTATTGTTCCATTGATCTTTAGGCAATGAGTGCAATTGAATTGTTGTATTATTATGTAGTGTAATGGAATGAAAAATACACATTGAACTAGACAAATTTCACAGAAAATGCATAAGAATTGCTTAGTATATTTACAATATAAACTTCATTAATCCCAACAGTATACAACAATGTTACATAAATGAGATTTTGAATCATGTGGATATGATTCGAATCTACCAACTCAATCTGACTGCATGGCTAACTAGAAGTGTCTATTTCACTATCGGAGCTAACTAGTCCAACTCCAGTTGTCTAATTCAGTGTCTCAATCAATTAAACCAGTTAAACTGATGAGGTGGTGAGAATAGGCGCCTAACCCCATGCAACCATGCAATACTGGCGCTAAGTGAACTGGAGGACATCTAATTGAATGTAACTGGAGCATAACTTAGCTTAACTAGTTACCAACTACCAACAATTGAAGGAGGTTGGTGGGGGCACTCCCAGTGGCTCCTAAATGGCAGGGATTGGTCTCCGAGGCGCATAAACTGATGCATGAACATGCAGTCAGTGGCAATTAACCTCTATATGTGTTCCCCACAATCTAGTGATTGGATACTGGTGGCACCAATAGCCCAAGTGGACCCGATGGTACTAGCAGACCCAATGTTAATTACTGACTCCTAAGTTAGGAAAATATAATCTAATAGACTAAGAATGGACAAGGGAGAATTATAAATCCTAACTCTGCTGTCTTTGGAAAGAACTCTGATCAATGTGTATGTTTGTATCAATTAACAATGTACCTAACCTGGAAAAATCTCACCGAATTTAGCCCTCTAGTAGTGCAAAGTCTTGTTCTACTCACAATAGGGGCATCATTTTCAGTGTCCCACATCCATTGTGTGACATATCAACAACGATTTTGTGGCACATCTACTTTAGTATACGTGTCTTTGAGCACCATGTTTGCATTTGTCCACTACTCATGGGCTGCTCCTATTGGGAAATGTTGCAAAATCCACTTTCAAGAAAACGAGTCCCTTTGCTTCCATTATTAAATATTAAAGTTGTCTTTGCATAAAATTTCTCTGGGTTCCATATGTTTGTAGAGAAAAGACACTGCAAAATACTACACATAATTCTTAAAACCACACTTGTAATATAACGATTTCATATTTAATGGTTTTGTAATTGTCTTGTTTTGTTGTTTCAATGAGTTAACTTTGCAATTCTCTTATGTCATGGTTTATTATGATTATTGTAAGGTTTTTGTCTTCAAGGCACCCTTGTGTGACATCATATGTATGTGTTCTCTTCCCTATTGGGTTTGATTTGGGTTGCAATTGCATGCCTTTATGTGTTTTGCTGCATTATCTCAAATTACCTTGAATGCATGTTGTAGCGTTTTTCAACTCCTTTAAGGAGTGTCTTATGCCTTTGCTCACATTGTATTTCTTTGACTTGTGATCCATCTAGTTTGTGCTTGTAAAGGTCAATTTCACACTGTCATTGATAGTTTATTTTTGCCTTCGAAGATTTATCGATTTTCCCATAAACTGTCAACTTCTTTCTTTAATTTTTGTTCTGCTCTTTTCATATTTGAAAGATATATTTGGATTTTTTTGAAATGTTGTTTATAATTACACCCCATAGTCTTTTGACTAAGTGCTTGTGCTATGAGGGCTGTTTCAATCATCCATGGCTTGTAACTTGCCTCATTTTCACCCACACTAGATTTTGTACCCAAGTCTTAACTTATTGAGTTTGATCTCCTCACAACTTGTCATCAAAGCACACACACATGGGTCTATCTTGAAAACATTTAAGTAGTAGAAAATTATCTTAAAAAAAACTTCGTCGTTCTTGCTTCACATTTCCTCATTTTGTCTCATAAGACTCTTGACCACACTTTTTTTTGTCGGGTCTTTTAATAAAAACAACAACAATAATAATCTATTTTTAAGGAAATGACCAAACCAAACACCAGATTCATCTATGAGATCCCCTTGTTTGTGGGACAAGGGACCCCCTCCATGCAAACATTTGTCTGCTTTAGTCTACATTGTGCATACCCTACCTTTCTCTAGATTTGATCCTTAACCTCCAAGTAGGAAACACTTTTCCTTTGATTCATGAGCTTTGGACTCGATCTTCAGAGGGTCTCATTAATCACTATATGTTGTAAGACAATTATTTGCATTGAATCGATGTAAAATTTCATATGGATACATATGGAACACAATAATTAACAAGTTTTGGCTATTATATATATAGAGAGACATTTGCTTCAGTTGCCTCTTGCACAAAGAGAGAGAAACATATGCCTCTTTGGCAACATTCATACAAATAAAAATATAATAAAGAGGCAACATTCATGCCTCTTTGGCCTCTAATAAAAATAATTACATTTAAGGTTTAGATAGATTTTGAATCATGGTTTTTTCTTCTAACCGATATTTTTGAAAATATAGTTGCATGAGTTGCAAATATTTTCGATGGTGTCGTTTATTAAACATTTGTTGTAGTCATAGACAAAGACAACTCTATATAGCGACCCAATATCAAGACTTGAGAGAATCCATTTTTCTTCTTCTTTCCCTCCCTGTCATTGTTTCGTATAATAGTGAAACATCTAGCTAATGTAGTTTAACTAATCCATCTATGAGTAAATTTTTATAGTTGCCCCTCACCCCCAAGCGTTGAGGGAAAAAATCATCATTTGAAATTGTTGTTATGGGATATCCTTGCTCTAAGGGATCCAACAATTGTTTTTTTGTTTTTTAGTTGTTATAGAGAGAAACTTTTACCAACATTTGATTGACCAACAGAGTGACTCGAGTCCAATGCCAAACCACCCTTTACTACTCTTATTATTGTTAACATTATTACTATTGTAATATATGCCCAAAGGTATCATGCCAACAAGTGCTCAATTACTACCCCTTGGGTGGGGCACCCTATTAAATTGAGCACATAGATCTGTGAACAAACACACAACTCACAAAATAGATCACACAATTTACTTAGCAATTGAAGAATGAAACAGTGCAAAAATGGCTTGCAGCTGTGAATGCTTTCATCAATCAAAAAGTAATCGGATAATCATTACAATGAAGTACAATGGCTTTAATAGCCACATGAAATTCGAATTGATAGACTCTACTTGACTGTAGATAACCAAGACCTTGTCTAAATCACTATCGGAGGACTCAATAGTTAACTGACCTTGTCTAAACCATAACCGGAGTTCATCGGAGCTCTAAAACACAACTCAAGTGTTACATTTAGTGTTGACTAAGGCTAACTGACTGTGGTAGGTGAGAAATGCGCCCCACATGAGTGCAGTCAAGTAAACCTAGCGCTAACTGAATGTAGAGGACTAGAACTGAATGTAACTGACTCCTAACTTAGCTTGACTAGTCATTAACTGAACTGAACTGACCTTGGTTGGTTTTGGCACTCCCAATGGCTCCTAAATTGTAGGGATTGGTCTAGGAGGCTCCTAAACTGATGCAATCAAGTGCAATAAGTGGCAGTGAGCCTCAATTAGTGTTCCTCACACTTTAGTAACTGAAACATGTGCCCTAATTAGGCCAAGTGGACCCAATGGTGTTAATGACTATAAATAGACTGGATGGACTCCCGATTTAGACATGACACCCGATTTAGACATATGACCAAATTTGGACAAGGGAGGATTAATAATCCTAACACACACTAATATAAAATTGTTGGGTTTATTATGGATGCCATCCATAAATGTGGTCAATAATCACTTAATTTTTTTCGTAAAATTTTCCTTGGAAAAATATAATAATAACAATACAAATAATAATAATAATATATTCTTGGATGTTTATTATATTTACATATTTTAATAAAAAAAAACAATCACTAGAATTCGTTCTTAATAAATTTTTTATTCATAAAGGTGGTATATTATTTAGGTTAATTTGTTCTACCCTATACAATATATAAATTTTGAGATCTTATATGCAGATTCTACGAAATATTTTGAAATCTAACATAGTGAGTCTTGTAAGTGATTTATTTTATATTTTTAGGGAAACTTGATAAAGAGACCTAAGGTATGCTTCCCACCATTTGTGGATGACATCCTTAATAAAATCTTTAGAACAAACTATTGCGCTTGATTGAGTGGGATTCAAAATGACCACCTACCAACACAAAACTAGTCAAATGCCCAACAAAATTGTTGAACTAACCCTTTGCAATCATATATATATTTTCTAGAGAAAAAAAACCTTTATTCATACGAATAACATGGACTACTCCGGAGAGCTTACAATTCTGCTTTGCTTACAAAGCTTACATCATTTCATAGCCTGTACGGCTTGCATTGTCTTTTCTTGAGCAAAACCGTTCTGCATACAAATTTTACAACATCTTTCTTTTAGACAGAGTATGGACTTGATGTCCATCATCCCGTGGTTCATCTTTTTCCCCAGCGATGAAGCCTGGGTTGTCTTCTGTGCTCACACAGACTACTTCTTTTCCACAAAAAGGAAATTGTTATGAAAATTGCGCATTTTTCACTGAAGCCTGATCATACTAATAAGCCTGTCCATTTTTTAATCATAATGGGTTGTAGAACAAAAAGGATTCTCCTTCACTGGTGACCTCGCTTTCGATGATCCCCGGCTTAATGGCTACAACCTATTTAGACAACACATCAGCTTCTGTATTGAATTCTCTGTAGATGTGATTGAAAATGATGACTTCAAAGGATGGCTGTAAAGAACGAATTGCTTTTAGCAAATTTTGCAGATGAGGAGCTTTTATGCTGTTTTTTCCTTGAGCCCATTCTATAACCGTCTTGGAGTCTCCATAGATATGCAATTTTGCTAATTGTTTGTCCTTTTCTAACTTAAGAGTAGCCTAGAGTGCTGAGAGCTCATCTTTACTGTTAGTTGCTCTACCCAGGCCAAGATTAAAAGAAATTTTGTTTGATTCATTTATGAAGATCACCCCTCTCGCCCCTCCAATGGGGGGTCACCTTGACTGGCACCATCAAAGAAAGCCCACATAATACTTTTGTCAACCACAGGGGTTGTTACAGCTCTTGTTTTTCCAATTTTGGGTGATGATCTGTGTTCTTGTACTTTCTGCACCAGCAGAGTTGAGGAGATATCAATGGGAGTCCACATATTCTTGAAAATTGCTCTATTTCGTGCCTCTCATATGGTGAATACAAATAACACAGGAAAAGCACTAAACTCACATACCGCTTTGTTGTTCCACCAATCTTTAGTTTTCTGCTCCCATGTTCCTTTCAAGCTAATCATCCTGCCTTGATAGATTTCCCTTGAAGCATCAGTTCACACCTGACCTGCATATGGACATGTGCCAAAGAGATGGGAAGTAAGTTCCTCTTCTTTCTTGCACAAAATGCAGAACCCTAGGCCCTGAAAGCCTCTTTTCCTCAAGTTTTCCCAATTCAATAGTCTATTGTTTATTGCCAGCCAGAATGTGAGAATGGTTTTCAATGGACTATTTGAATCCCAAAGTCCCTGCCACCACCATGATTTTTCTCCTTCAAACTGCTCCAAAATTGCCACTTCATACCCCTTTTTGGCTAGATAGTCTCCATCTATCACATTCCTTGTCCAAATTAGTTTATCCTGTGTATCTTCATCAAGGCTAACGAAATTTAAATCCAGCAGGTTTATATAGTTATTCCAGCATTCAACATCATCTCCCTCCAGTTGTAGCTCAACAACACCTTTCCACCTTGTTCTGCCTACCTAGTTATGCTGCTAGATTTGGACATCCGTGAGTTTGAAGCACCTTTGCTCACTGAGCTTATTCACGACCGTTAAGGGAAGCTATCATATATATATACTAATTTTTTTTAATATTAAAAAAAAATCCGACATAGTGAGTCTTGTAAGTGATTTATTTTTCTATATATTTTCAAGGAAACTTGATAAATTGATCTAAGGTATGACATCCTTCATAAAATATTTAGAAAAAACCGTTACACTTTATTGAATGGGATTCAAAAGGACCACCTACCAACACAAAACTACTTAAATGCCCAACAACATTGTGGACAACTAGTTGAACTAACCCATCACAAAAAGTGTTATGCTTAAGTAGAATTCCAAGAGAATTAGCTAGATTAAATAAAGTCACAATTGATTTGGAAACTATATTTTTAGTTATAAAGGATGAAAGTACCATGTGTTGTGAGCTAAAGGAGCATATGTCCAAGTCTTAAAGTTGCTAATAATAAGAACTTCACATTATCCTTAGTATAATCAAAGAACATAATGGTTAGGTTGTTTCATGAATCAATCTAGTGAGAGGAGTATCATCATTGCCATTATTTTGTAGCCCTTTTCAACCTTTCATTCATGGTTCAAGATTAGGTGCATTAACTTCCCATTTGTTGTGTTCCTACTTTAGGGTGTTTCTTTGTCTTTGAGTTGGCTAAAGCTAGTGTCACGAAATTGCCATTCGAAAAAATGGGAGATTTGTGAGGCTAACTATGATAGCATTCATGATACTCTTGCATATTAGAACAAGTTCACCCACCTCTAGACTAGAGGTAGTAAGTCGACGTTGGAGAATCGATTGGGTAGTCAACTAGTTGGTTGGGTTGACTAAGGTAGTTGTTTGGTGTGCAAATCAAGGAAAAAAAGGAGTCCAGTGTGTGGCCTAGAGAATTTTAAGGGAGTTAGATATACTTTGGGGTTATATATAGATGGTCCTATGGTCAATCAATCAATGAAATTAACTTGTGTACAATTTTTTTTATGTTTCTATGTATGTTGAGCTATTCTCACTTTTTCTTTACACCACCTCTTCTTGGAATGGATAACCTTTTATATATCCAACATCATGGTATCATAGCTATTGGTTTGAGACCTAGCCTATTGTCTGAAAATCCTTTGAAGGATATCCCTTACACATTCGTCTGTTGAGTTAGATATCTCTAGTAAACTAACTCAATGTTTCAATTTGAACATTGAATCGAGTTTTAGATATGTAGATCGTGAGTTGCAATCAAGAACCCATGGTTTTGAATGCCCATAGTTAGGTATGTAGACACAATATATGGAAACACTATTGAAGAGTAAAGCGCTTAGGAAATTTACAAACACTATGGTCCCAAATCCAAAGAATGATTAAAAAAATTATTATCAACAAGTTAAAGGATGAGGCTACACCAGTTATAATGACCTACTTCTTTAGGGAGATTCACTTTCATATGAGTGGGATTAATTGTTCAAATCAAGTTTGAAAGAAGTTGAAGACTCTCCTCGACAAGATTGATGAAAGTAAGGTTATGTAGATTGAGAAAGATTTCATCTCTCTTGATCCTCTCTCCTCGATAATCTCTCCCTGATTAAGCCAAACAATCTTTAAATATTGTTTGGCTTATTTTGGACATTGGATAAAAGGTGATGCAATCATCTTGTGAAATGTTCAATATCTGACAAAGGAAAAGAATATGTGGGTAAGGTGTTTGAGAGTTGGCTGTCATAGAATGACATCTCTTGG
>LPNX010979220.1:38354-64534 GCA_001517045.1 Pseudotsuga menziesii | reverse complement strand
TATTTTGGGCTATGAGGAGAAACTTTATATATATATATATATATATATATATATATATATATATAGTACCTTGGTAGGACAAAAATAAGAGACAATAAATGGCCATACATCATATCAAGTTTCTCCACATAGCCCAAAATAGACTTGGGTATAGGATACAACCATCTAACAATCATATATCTTGTTTGTACATATATCTACCCTACATGTATGAAAATGACTTATCAGAAAAAACAAAAATGGAAGTAATTGAGATTGTACCAAAAAGTAGCCATGATAATGAGATTAATGAGTATAGAAAGATGCATGTTGAAATTCAGAGTTCACACCATCCTTTAATTCTAAAATAAACTAGTCCCCCTTTGGAAGGTCACAACACTTCCTTAGGAAAAGCTCCCCCTCTTGGATTTACACTCAGAAAATGTGGTTGAAAGATAAGTTATTGAAAGCATACATCAAGTTTCATCCAATAATGGTTGTTAATGGAATCTTGTCACCATATATCCCCCCTTTATCCATTTGATTACTAGCATTGAATCACCAAAAACCTGTAGAGAAGGTTTCCCATATTCAATTGCTAATGTAAGAATTAGTCTTAAATCGCACAACTCTGTTGGATTGCCATAACCTTGACCAATCCCCACTTTGAAACTAATAGAGTGAGTCTCCAAGATATATAATATCCCACCAACATCGACTATTTGAGGTTCCCCTTAGGATGCACCATCAAAATATGCCTAATCTCTTCTTTTATTACTAGTTGTTCTTTGTTTCTTAAAATAACTCATTAATTCCTTGTATTTCCACAACCAAAGGACATACCATTTTGTCATCAAAGGTAAATGAATTCTTGGCCAACGATATACCCCATGTGACAATATGTGGTAGAGCTCTAAATTTTTTTGTTCTTGCATGATCACACCACTTCTTTAGTCTCTCTTCAGTGGAATCCCTAGTTCATATATCTACTAGGACAACGATACTTGTTACCATGGACCAACCCTGTTGAGTGTATGGACATCTCATGATCTTGTGAAAATTTGTTTCCTCTTGATTTTGTCAAAGGACACAACTCCTTCATCCTATGAAAGTACACTTTTGAATAATGTTGGAAGTTGGCACCATGTTATTAAGGACATTTAAAATACCATATCTCCTTCCACCACCATTTCGATGATTCCGTGGAACCTTGTTTAATTAAATCCTTATAACCTTCCTTGGTGTGTAAAAACTATTTGGATGTTTTAATCCAAGGTGATATTCCTCCTCATCCAATATACATACTAATATTGTGTGAAGCTAATCAATATCAATCTCCCAAATATCACTATCTTCATCATGGAAGCTTAAATCCCTTCCAATCATCCAAGCTTGTTGTGAAATAGTTGTGTTGTTGTGGTCAACCACCTATGACAAAGTGACAAGTCCTCTAGCTTGCAGATGTAAACTCATATGGATAATAGGCATTTTGAAATTCCCTCCACATCCAACCTAGGTCTAATCCCACCTGAAATTTGGAACACCTTTCTATTTTCCAAATTAACCAATTTCCAACCAAGGGAAAAGTAGCAACCAAAGCCTTCCATATGTAGATACATTGTGGGGCTTCTAATCCATTCCTCTATTGACATTGGATGGCTATATTTCCTATGGAATACCCTATACCAACAATCCTTTTAAAGGAATAAATTTCCACACTCCTTTTGTAGCCAATGCTTTAGAGAACATAAATTTGTTCTTGAAGCACCCCCGCCCACCCCCCCCCCTTGAGCTTTATGAGTCACAACGAATTTCTTCCATTTTACTAAAGGAATACATTTTTTTATCCCTATCCCTTGACAAAATGAATCTAAAACACAACCTTCTGATATGTTCTAAAACTCCTTTCTGGATCCAAGACAATGACATCCAATAAACCAACAATGCTTTTAACACAACTTACACAAGGACCAACCAACCTACCTCTCTTGGACAACCATCTATTGCACCATAGATTTAACCTTTCTTCCACTTTGGTGATTAACAGGTGCCAATATATTTTTTGGTATTCATTTTCTTTGTGATAAAAAACCAAGGTATTTAAATCCATTTTCCATATCATCTTGTTGATATGGTAACACAATTGCAATATATTCCTTATCTATCTTCTCAAACCCAAAGAACGAAATGGTTAAATTTTCCGAATTGATCTTCATGTTTGTAGCTAAACAAAAATTTCAATAATGCCTTTGATTTTGACAACATCCCTTTGATCCATAACACAAACAATTAATATGTCATCGACAAACAAAAGCCAAGTCTAATAACAAGCATTGGCTACTTTTGTACGTTTGAAGTTCCCATCTCTATGAGATTCCTTTAACAATCTACTCAAACCTTTTGCCACTATAAGACTAAAACTGATCCATTGACTAAAATTGAGAGAGGTACTTGAGAAATTTAGTTCATAAGACAAGAAAGAAAAGGAATACACAAACCCAACCGAATCAAAATAAGTCTCATATACAACCAATTTACTATGTCATAGGTTTTAGATAGGTATACTTTCAAAACCATTGCCTTGTGTTGTTTTATCTTGATAGTATGTAGACCCTTCTGTGTCACTCGAACAACTTCATGAATCTATTACCCCTCTAAGAACCCAATGTGCTCTTCGAAAATATTGTTTAACAAGGCAATCTTTAATTACATAGCAATGATTTTAGAGATGATTTTGTAAATACGGTTGCAGAGGGAGATAGGCCTACACGGATCAAAGGGCACACAATTATTGGTCTTTATTGCGAGAGATAAAATGGTTGCATTGAATGTATGTTAAATCTTCCTCGTAACTCAAGATCCCTCAAATCTTTGCCAATCTAATTAATGAATCCCAAAAAGAATTCCATTGATAGTCCATCCTAGCATAGACTCGTATCTTTACGAAAACTTTGTAGTACCAACAAAAACTTTGTGTTGATCTTCTCTCATCTTGTTGGACATTAAAAAAATAAAATCTAACCCTTTTTGAGCAATACCAATATATCATGTGATCATCTATCCATTATTTTTTGATATCTTCTAGGACACGCTAACTTTTTTTCATCTTTGCATGCCCGTGAAATATTTCATGTTCTCATTCCTTGCTTGTAGCCACAGAACCCTACTTTTTAGCCTCCATTGTTTTTCTCGACCGACAGGTAACTCTCATAGATCCTTTTGTTCATTTCTCACCTATAATACCTAACCCCCTTCTAATTCATTAACCATCCCAAGGGATAATTTTTTCCTTGGCCTTAAGTTATATTTGGATCCTTAAGAGGTATCCTCCTCCACTTGGTTAACCATATCCACCTTATAATCACTGAGGCTAAATTTAATATAGGAAGAGAATGGTTCTCACCTTTTTTACCTGGTACAATCAAGTAGTGTTTCTAGGAAAGGCAGATGTGGACATTTTACACCCTATCAACTATCAAAAAAATCCTCAAACACCCCAATTTTATTAGTCTCCAACAAACCCTTTATAGAGCCAATTTTAAAAAAAAATTAGAGAAAAAAAGTGTTTGATAACTTAACATTGGGTTGATCGACTTAGTGCAATTCTTAACAATTCAAATTTTTATTCTATGGTATTGTTTGTTTACTTTTGAGATTTTTAGTTAAAAAACAACTGCGTTTTCTCAATCCTCGAATAAACCTTTCTCTATCACCTTTTGAAGGTCATATTTAGATTATAGTACATAAGGATTGCATAAGAGACTAGTTGTAAAAAGAACTAAAATTAGGTGCTTTATTGGTGTGAAAAAAGAGGCCACCTGACTTGTAACTTTTTTAATTGTTTATGTTGACACTAAGAATTGTAGCAGGTGATATTTGGTCATGTCGATGTGGTTGATGTTTGAGATGCATTGTTCGATTGAGCTTTTTATTGTAAGCTATTGTTTGTTTACTGTGATGATTTCTAGTTGAAAGACAATTGGGTTCTCTCAACTTCTGAAGGTCCTACCTTGATATCAATTAAGTGGTTTGTTGACCTACAAGGTTTTTAATTATGTCATAGATTATGTGGTCTTATTTAATCAATTGTTTTCAAAGAGTTTGATAACTAAACCCTAGATTCAATGACTTAGTGCAATTGTTAATGATTGAATGTTTTATTCTATGATATTGTTTGTTTACTTCAAATATTTTTTAGTTTAAAAACGATTGTTTTTTTTCAAGCCCTAAATAATCCTTGTTATGTCACGTTTCGAAGGTTATAGTACAATCTTGGCCTTGTTTAATGAATCTTAAAAGAGTTGTTTTAATTGCTTGCATTCAAGTTTGCTTCACCTTAATTTGAAAGAATTAATGGATAGAGTTTGATAACTTGATAGTGAGTTGAGTAGCACAATGTAGTTCTTAACGTTTGAGCAATTTACTGTATGCTATTGTTTGTTTGCTTTGATGATCTTTAGTTTAAAAAGAATTGGATATTTTCAATTCATACATAGACGTTGCTCTACATTTTTTTTTAAAGTAGTTTATTGCAACTTTGTAATATTTTGAGTTCTGTGACAAATCCTACAACCTTATTCAATCGATATTTTTCAAAGATTTTGATAACTTAACCCTAGGTTGATTGGCCTAGTGTAATTATTAATGTCCAAGTGTTTTATTCTATGGTATTGCTTGTTTATTTTGGGGATTTTTAGTCCACATAAACCTTTCTCTTTCAACTTTCGAAGTTCATATTCTGATTTCAATACATTAAGATAACATTAGAGACTAGTTGTAAAAAGCACTGCAATGAGTTGGTTTATTGGCCTTCAAATTTTTTAATTTTATAATAAATTATGGAGCCTTGTTTAATTAATCATTTTCAAAGGGTTTGAGGGTTTTTTTTTTCAGGAAGAAAAAAGCCTGTCCTTGATATTCTATTAAGAATCAAAGGGCATCTAATGTGTCGTCCCAAGCATGGGTTACAACCAAGAATATATACAACTCAAACATGAACAAGTCACCTCACAACAAGATACAACAGGGGGGTCAATAGCGGATCAACAGAGAAAATGTTCCCATCAGTAATATTGTCTCATCATACCATATCTACCATGGACCAAAGAGATCAGAGCATCAATCTAAAGGAGCCCGCTCCAAGAGCATTAAAAAAGAGTTGAAAAAAGGGAGTAAGCCCCCGTACAATGCATTAAAAGAGCTGGAAAGTATCATGTGTGACCAAATGGTCATCAGAAAATTCAGAGAAACAGCCTAAACCAGGAGCCAAAGAGAGAGCAGTTTTAGAGAGGTGGTCTGCAATTTGATTGTGTTCACGGTAGATATGGCTGAATGACAAGTCAAGAAAGCAGGTGAAGAGATTTCTAGTTTCCCTACACTAATGGAAGAGATTTGGTGGGGAAAGAGCAGTGGATCCCTTTGCCCAATTTATGATGACTGAAGAGTCACCAAATACATGGAGTGAGGGAATCCCCATCATTTGGGAGGTAAGCAGAAGAGCCCATAGGCCAACCAATTCTGCTTTTGTGTTGGTGCTATTTCCCACCCGCAGCGCAAACTCGAAGGAGTGTGACTCATTCAGGTGCAAGCAGTATCCAACTCCACCCACATAATTTGTAGAAGCCCCATCAAAAAAACCATAGGGATAGACCATGATAGGCACAGGCCCAATCACTCTAGTCTTTTTTACTTTGACTGCCAGAGGACAATACAGTTGCATGGAGTAAGTGATTTGGTGCATAATGCCCAGGACAGACAGTTTATTTCCCTAAAAAATAAGTAAGTTCCGAGCTTTCCAGATGGTCCACATAGTGTGGAAAGGAATAGTACTGCAAGCAGAGTGCTTAGAAAAATTAGCAATCCAAATGCCCAATAACATGCCAAGATTATCAGACCGTGAAGGAGGAGTAATGTGGAATTGATCACATGTGAGAGAAAGTATATTCTTCCAAACAGTACAATGTGAAAAAATATGCTGAGCAGACTCCTCATCAGCATTACGGAGAGAACAAATACCTGGACCATTCCATCCTCGTTTCTGGAGGTTATCCAAGGTAAGGATTTTATTCCTCAAGACTAGCCAGACAAAACATCCAATTTTCCTGGGTAGTGTGCCGGTCCAAATGTATGACTGTAGCCTGCTACCAGACAGGGGAGAAAAAGATTTAACAATGCTATCATATACCAAATTTGCAGAGATTGAACCATCATGTTTATTGAATGCCCATAATAGGGTATCTGACTGAGAGGAGAGACAGATTCCACTGAGTTCTAGATCCCTCGTAAAAGCTTCCCAGGCAACTTTCCAATCACCAACAATACACAAGTCCTCGGCCGAGTACCAGTAATGATGAGTACCAGGTAAGGTATTGCGTGCCTGTGAGAGAGAAGTGATATCCAAGTCTTCTAGAAAAGCTCTTAACCCAACCGGGAGAGAGAGGGAGCTGCGGACCCCAATGATCGGATCTATGCCAATAAGGACATCTTGTCCATTTACCACCTGCCATGCAAGACTACTTCCCAGCCACGTAAGGGTTTGAAGGAATCCCTTCCAGATAATAGAGACCACACAAGTGCAGAATTTTTTTCCACTGAGCCATGCCACCACCGAAAGGTTCTTCATATATTTGCTGGTGAGGACCCTATGCCATAAACCATTGTTCATCAGGACCATCCAAAAGTTCTTAAGACGTAAAGCAATGCTAAACCAGAGCAGGTTTTTAATACCCTAGCCCCCATACTCTTTTGGCCAAGAGAGGCTCTGCCAATTCACTAGATGGTACCTGCGATTTTTGTCAGAGGAGCCCCATAAAAAAGCAAATGAAATGCTTCTAAGCTTGTGTAAAATAGAAACAAGAATGGGAGCTAAGCCCAGCCAATAGACCAGAATGCTAGCCTAGCATTGCTTGAACAAGTATCAGACAGCCACCGAGTGAGAGCAACTTATGAGTCCAATGACAAATCCTATTCTCATATTTCTGAATCAACCAATACCAATCATTTACCCTGTATCCCGAAGGTTTGATAAAGTAACCAAGATACTTAAAACCAGAGACAATAGGCTCCATCTTATAAGGCAGGACCTGGGCAATGTCCAAGAGAATATCAGCATCAATATTACTGTGAAGAAAGCACGATTTATCCAGACTAATGCACATCCCTGAGGCCTTACAAAAAGTACTAAGAATAACATCAAAGGCAATCCACTCCTGTAAGGTGCTAGTACCCAATAAGATTACATCGTCCACAAATAGGAGATGTGTTAGAGCAAGTGAGGATGAGACCTTGATACCTCTAATGAGGCGATGATCCCTAGCATCAGAGATTAAGAGGCTGAGCCCTTCAATGAAAAGGATGAAGAGCAATGGAGATAAATGGCAGCCTTGTCTGATGCCACGAGAGGCTGAGAAGAACTTTGAGGGAGTACCATTTATTAGGACAACAAAATTTGCAGAGGTGAGGCATCCCATAATCCAATTAACAACCAGGAGGGGTACCCCGATCTGGATCAAAATGAGATGAATATAAGACCAATTCACACGATCAAATGCCTTAATCAAATCCAATTTGAGTATAAGTGCACTGATATTCTTGGATTTCACAGTATGGAGAGTCTCCTGAACAATACCAATAGGCTCGACAATTTGACGGTTTTTAAGAAAACAGTATTATTCCCGAGAAATACAGGAGTCTAGAAAAGGCTTGAGTCTGACAGCAATGACTTTAGAGATCAGTTTTTACAAAAGATTACACAAAGAGATAGGCCTAAAGTCAGCAAAAGAAGAAGGCTTATCTTTTTTAGGGATCAGAGCTAGGAAGGTAGAGTTCAGAGAGGGAGGGATAAAGCCCGAAACCCTAGCAGAATCAACAGCAGACAATAAATCGTGCACCAGAAGATCAAAAAAGTGTAGGTAGAACTCAACAGGCCATCCATCCGGGCCAGGACTCCTATCTTTTTTGAAATATTTCAGTGCTAACTCAATTTCCTTCAGAGAAAGAGGGCATGTGAGGCTAGGGGAATTCTCATTGGAGATCATGATAGGGTAAAGCATGACTACCTCAAGCTGATCCAACAAGCATGTTTCCTTATCATCTTGGAAAATGTGGGCAAAATGTTTCTGACCCAGCTCTTTAAGGGAGACTCATCCTCAATGCAATTGCCATCATCATCACTAAGAGACTAGATCATGTTATGGTTCCTTCTTCCCGATGCCAACATGTGGAAATACTTAGTGTTCGAATCTCCCAACATAGCCCATTTCGTTCTACTTTTAAGTTGCAAAGTCAGTAAATGGTGCTCCAATAACTTCTTCTTTTTGGATCTAAGAAGAGTCAAGGACTCTTGATCCTCATGGGAAAGGATTCTAGTAGAGGAGCCTGAGAGTAGGGAACCAATAGCTTTGTCAAGTTGGATCGAATCAGTCTCCATTAAAGACCGTTTATCCTTTATCCAACTTTTAACCTCCTGCTTGAGAGAACGAAGCTTGCGTGTCAAGAAGTCAAGATCAAGTGCAGAGTCCCTAGGGTTTAGTACAGACCACCTATGAGATAACCACAGGGTAAAATCAGGATCATTGAGCCATGATCGATTGAATTTGAAAGGGTAGTTACAGGACCCCCTCTATTTGTCCCATTTGAAACAAATCGAAAAGTGGTCAGAGATATTAGCATGATGAGTCCACACTCTATGTACCCTTAAGGAAGGGATCAAGGAGGAGGAAATTAAAAATCTGTCTAATCTTTTACTGATGCCCTCAGTTCTTGCTCGACCATTTCTCCATGTAGGCCCAGCATTGGGAGGTGCAATATCAACAAGTCCAACCGAATCGAAAAGGAGCTGGAAGTGAGAGGAGAGGGGATTTGGAGAAGCCTTCTGCCCCCAAATCTCAGAGGTTTTCAAAATCAGGTTAAGGTCTCCACCCAAGACAAGATTAGGAATGCTGAGTAGACCCTCTCTATGGGCCTTTTCCCAGAAATGTTCCCGATTTCGATAGGGGCCGTAAACATTAAGGATGGCTAAGGGTGTAGACAGACTGCGAAAGGAAGCCTTAACCAAGATGCTAGCACAAGTCTCAAAAGCACGACATTTGACCCTATGAGGATTCCAGGCCGTGAGAAGCCCACCCGAGAGGCCAGAAGCATTAATGGCACAAAATTCCCAAGTAGGTAAGAGTTTTGAAAAAGCATGTAAAGCAGGATAAGTACTACACATGGTCTCCTGAAGGAGAATCATATCCGGACCCAGTGAAAGGAAGAGAGTGTGGAGGTTGATTTGTTTGGTCTTGCCTCCCAGATCCCTAACATTAAGAGACAGGATCTTCATTAAGGAACATTCGAGAGGGGAGACATCGCTCTAAGTCCCCGAGAGGGTAAACCTCTGGCATCATCTTTTATGCGAACATAGAGAGGAATATAGGGTGGACAAGCAGAGGAAAGGTCCCCCATCGTCTTATCCTTTTTTTTCTTCCGGACAGTCACATTCTCAAAGCGAATGGAGTTTATGTGAAGGGTGGAGGGGGAAGTAGGGGTAGAGGCAGAGAAAATAGACAGTGATTTTTGGAGGGTAGGATCAGAAAATGAGGTGGAAGTGGTAGGGCTACAGGGAGATGCAGGAATGACACGTAGAGTGCTAGAGTTTGTGAGAGGTGGAAAATCCACAAGGGAGGTTAAAGACGACAAATTCGGAGAAGGGATGAGGTTTGGATTGAGAGGAGGCGATGTAACAGGTGTAAGAGCCTGTGCACAATCCAAGATAGGCGAGGAGGGTTTTGTCAGTGAGGTCGAGAGAGGAGAAGGAGCCAAAGTAGTGACTGTAGGTGGAGCAGTGACCTGAGCATGTTCCAAATCATGCATGGCATCTAGAAGTGATTCAGAAACATTATTGAAAAGAAAGAGATATTGAGAATAAATACCGTGTTTGGAGTGTCCTGGCGTAATGGGAGCGACCCGTTTAGAGACAGCAAGTGAGCCATCTGTACTCGAGCAAGATCTCACATTCCGTAATAATGGACAGGATCTCCGAAGGTGTCCAGTGTCATGACATTTGCTGCAACGAAACAGAACGTGGAGGTAATTGAGTTTTTGGACTAAAAGACGTTCATTGCAGAGTATCTCAACCTCAGCAGGTAACCCGAGCGAGATATCCAGCTCAATAAGCACCCGGGCCATCCTTTTGTCAAAGGCAAGATGGAAATCCTCATCCACCGCCACAAACCTGCCAATCGTATTGGCAATACCTTCCAGAACGTGCTTGTTCCAAAGAGGAAAAGGAAAATGTGGGAGTAAGACCCAGAGGTGGTGCTTCGAAATTCTTTCCTGAAGGGGGTCAAAATGTGAGTGCCAGCGCCCCAAAACCAGAGAACCCGAACCAATGCACCACATGCCCTCAAGGATGCGTAAGGAGTGTGCCTCCTCCAAGAATACGAAGACAATATAGTTGTTAGATAATAGGCTGATGGTCGGGATGTAATCAATAAGGGGTTTCCAATGCTCGGTGGCCCAGTCGACCCAAGCCTTCTTCCCCATCCTGCAATACTCCAATCTCCCAATTAAGGCACGAGAGCACAACGAAGAAACCCTATCCATGAAGATATCATGGCCAAGGACGAAACAGAAGCGCCCCTCCCGAGATTTAATACATTTTGCATGGAGCTTGCGAAAATAGCGCAAGGGATCCCCGAAGTCAACCATTATAGAGACCCGCACAAGTCAACCCTGAGCGAGCAAGGCTAACCACCAATGCCCAAAACCACGTGCACCGGTGACGGTCACCGAAAACTGACCAAAGCGAAAACCGTGACCCTAACCACCTATCCCAGTCCACCGTGAGGAGACAATACCAAAAACGACAGGGGGAGAAACTAGAGTCAACCCCCGATACAAGTACAGGAGCAAACCCCACAGTCTAAAGAAAAAATAATAAGGAAAGGATCCCCAGAAACCACCGGTCGGACAGAAAGCCTCGAGGGGAAAGCCTCAAGAAAAGGACGTGAAGAGGAATCCCACAAGACCCAGAAAATAAGAACCCCAAGACCCCAGGGGAATCCGAAAATATAGCAGAAGTCAACCCAGAACGTGCCGACAGGGACAGCAAAATACCCAAAAATAAGCAACGTGAGAGCCCATGTAGGGTTGATGAACCCCACACAACCAAAAAACCACAGAGGCAGCAGATAAAACGAATCCTTCCCAATTTTTTTTCTTGGTTGGTACTAGTCCCCCAGTGAAGGGGAGGGACTTCAAGAGTGCCGTTGTAAGTAGGAAAACACCCACCTTGCAAGACCAAAACCCAACAAGAATCCAACCCACAAAGCATCGACCCAACAGAACCGTAAACACTATAATCAGCCAACCCACAGGACAAGGGAAGAAACAGACTAGGGAAACCGATAGAAAAGAAGCGTCCGTCACAGGAGAAGGTCCCCCAAAGGGTTTGAGGGTTTATTGTTAAACTTATTAAGTTTCTATGATGGCTAATAGTGTCCACTTTAGTTTTAATTTTGATCCTCGTAAAAACCTTCAATTGAAAATACTATTGAGGTGTTTGGGATTATCGACTTCTAAAAAGTTTTCGATATGCGTAAAGGCATTCAAGACATTTAAGTTTGGGAAATCAGTGATGATTTAATCCATCATTTTGAGAGACTTTTTGGTTGATTGTTAAGCTTTTGAACTTCTGAAAACGACCAAATGTGTGAGGCGATGCTTTACAGGTTTTAGCTACATGCTTTGCATGTTTTTATTTTTTGTTTTTTGTTACTTCATTTGAGAATTCATTAATTTTATTCTATGATATGTTTAAGTTTTCAATATGGATAATAACTTCTACCTTACCTATAATTTTGATGCTTGTAAAAAAGCAACTGAAAATGCTTATAGTTGATATTCCCTGCGAATATAAACTTTTGAAAGTTCATTGATATGTGTCAAAGCAATTGAGACATCTAAGTTTGTGAAATCGCTAATGATTTAATCGATCCTTTTGTGAGAGTTTCTTCGTTGATTGCTAATATTTTGAACTTTTCAAAATGACCAATAGTGCAAGGTCATCATTGACATGTTTTGTTTTATCCCATTTATATATATATATTTTTTGACATGTTTTGTTTTATTTTGTTTTTTCCCCTTTTTTATATATCTATTAATCATTAAATCAAAGTTGATGTTAGTGTTCATGGAGCAATGTTAAATTTCATGAACCATAGATCTACACGGCAAAATGAGAGCTATCTAAACAGAGGTATGCAGTGGAATTATCAAATCAATGCAAACTGAACACATATTCATGACATAAATTTCACACAAATCGGACAAGTATTGTATATATTATCATTACATCAATCTTCATTAATTAATCAGTAATACAATAAACAGAATTCGAATATTGTGGATAAGATTCGAATTCACCAACTCAAACTGATTGGTTAGCTAACTTAGAGTGGAAATAATCATAGCTAGAGCTCACTAGTTAACTCAGGACAACCAAACCAGTCTAAAATAAGTTAACTAATGATGGTAGGCGAGGGTATGTGAATAATGGCGCCTACACTCCCATGAATCATGCAAATTGGCGCTAATCTAACTGACTTTGATCTAATTGATTGTAACTGAAGTATAACTAAGCATGACTAATTACCTACCATATCCAATTGAAGGTGACTGCTGGTGGTGCTCATAGTGGGCTCCTATAATGTAGGGATTGGTCCCTGGGGCTCCTAAACTTATGCAATTAGGTGCAGTATGGGGAAAATGACCCTTAGGTGTGTCCTCCATGCACTAGTGGGTGCTGATGACCTCCTAATCTAGGATAAATGAATCAAATAGAATTACGTGGGTAAAGGGAGGCTTAATTAATCCTAACACCCCCCCTTAATCCTAACTTTGGACAACTTGGGCCATGGAAACTAGGCCACAAATCACCCATACAATTTAAATGAAACAAAATACTGCTTAATAAATAAGGAAAATGGGGAAAACCTCACGGGAACCCCCCCCCCCCCGCCCCTCAAAATAAGCAGGTAATGAGGAAACACGCTTCCATACTTAAGAGAAAAAAATTCTCTTTGAGAAAAAACTCGTGAAAAAATTGCTACAATCTGCAACTCTGTTGAGCAGTAATGCATAATCTTGGTTCTTCTGTGCATCAACATCCTGGGACTGTGCATGTGAAATTTTCCATCTTCTTCCAATCTGATGATAGATAGGAGAAGGTTTTTTGTCTTTTCCTCTTTTTTTTCTAGAGGAATAGTGACTTGATCCAATTTGTTCTTCAGTGGGCTAAATTGTGGATCAGTCCTCACCATCAAGTAGCATCTCTCAGCAAGCTTGTTGCACCTCACTGAAGGAAGTGAAACTGAATGAGAGAGCGCAACATGTCCATTATGATACTAGGAACTTGTTCCTCTTTTGTCATCTGGATCCCCAACAACATTCCCAGCCGCTTCAATGAGATTTTGGGCCCATTTAGGCTTCTGATTTGGAATAGGAGTTGGATCTGGATCTAGATCCTCTTGAGGCTCAATCTCAATATCAAAATCACGCTGATCTTGTTCCTCATATTCTTAATCTGAAACATTAGACAATACACCATTAACAAAAGGTGTTGATAGAATGTAATTTTACCTCCCTTTTTGAATGGCAGTTGAGGTTGTACTGGATCTAAGTATGGCAGAAAGTGTGAGAATTCATATGCCTTGGAGGCATGGTTTACAACACCCTTCTCTATATTCTTCTCAGTTGAGATATCTGTGGTTTCCACTAAGTCAGGACCAAATACCACTCGCTTTGGTGGGCCAGTATGTGTCATTTGGTATACAAATAACAAATTTGTAGCTAAAGAGGGCACATAGAATACATTTATGAACACTCCATGTTTTAATTTGATAGAACCCTTTCCTTCAGCTCGAATTTGGGCATCATCACCCATGTGAATACTCAGACAATGAGTAGTTTGTAATGAAGATAATGATTCCCTGGATGCAACCATATGATTGGAGGCTTCTGAATCAATGAGGAAGACATGTGTTTTTGAACAAGTAGCCTTCAATGCATGGAATCTCTCATCATGATCTTCGGACTTTTCTCTAGAGTCAGTCTTCCTTGCGCCTTCAGGGAGGGAAATTTTGTGTTTCTCCAGAAGTTTTTTCATTTGATCAATGGTTTTCTTCATATAATGACTTTATGGATGAAAGCCTCTCATATAGTAGGAGCATTGAGCTTTCTCAAATTTCTTGTTCTTGTTCTTCTTGGAACCTGAGGCTCCATCAGAAGGGTTATGCTTCTCCTTTGACTTCAAATCAACATTTTTATTCTCCTTTCCTTTTTTCTTAGCTTGCGCATTCCCAAAGTCTTCAGCTAAGAGGGCCTGATTCTTGGAGGCATTGAGCACTCCCATCTGGATCAATTTGTCTTGCTCCTGGATCAATGACTATGCAAATGCATCTAGAGAAGGAATTTTCCAATTCGGGATGGATACTATTCCAGAGTGGAATGTGTATACAAACACTAAGAATTCTGAGCCAAGATTGCTTAGAATTGACAGTACAAGCTGCTCATCCTTCCTCTCTATCCCACATTGCTTGCATTGCAAGACTAGGGCTTTATATTTCAAGAAGAATTATTGAAAGGTATCGAAGTTGTTGGGATGGAGTGCAATGAGCTCATTCTCCAGAATATGGCCTCTAAGCTCATCTTGTTTTCCAAACAAAGATTCAATCTTGTCCCATACTTCCTTTGGAGTTCTGAGTCCCTCAAGGCAGAACAACAACTCCCCGGATATGTGGATGCACATGAAGTCGAAGGCTTCATCTAGCCTATTCAAAAGCTTGGGTTTCTCAACATACTGTTGAGGCTTGACTTCTCTTCCCATTGTCATCCTAAAAAGGCCTTTGTTGTGTAAGGCTATCTGCATATCTTCCCTTCAATTAATGTAATTGAAGGGTGTAAGGATTCTAGGTGATAAAGGAGTTGAATTATCCATTTCACTGTATGTTGATCAACAAATATTCAAGAGCTACGTAGGTACCTACAAAATCACTACAAAATAATCTTCAATTCACAAACATTTGTCAGTTCAAACCTTTCTACCTTGACATGTGCACTTTTTCAGAGTCCGTCACACCTGGATAGAATTCTATGGACATAATCTAGAGGGAGCTATGCAATGATTCCAGGAATTATGTGGAAACTCAATGCTTCTGGTGTAAGCATAGAGGTTTCAGAGGTTTGCTGCTGGCCTGAACATAGGCTCTGATACCATATTAAATTTCATGAACCATAGATATACAAGCCAAAATGAGAGCTATTTGAAAAGAAGTATTCAGTGGAATTATCAAATCAATGTAAACTGAACAACAGATTCATGACAGAAATTTCACACAAATCAGACAAGTATTGCACATATTATCATTACATCAATCTTCATTAATTAATTAGTAATACAATGGTAGTACAATAAATAGAATTCAAATAATGTGGATAAGATTCGAATTCACCAACTCAAGCTAACTGGTTAGCTTACTCTGAGTGGAAATAATCATAGCTGGAGCTCACTAGTTAACTCTGGATAACCAAATCAGTCTACAATTAGTTAGCTGTTGATGGTAGGTGAATAATGGCACCTACACTCCCATGAATCATGCAAACTGGCGATAATCTAACTTATTGTAACTGAAGCATAACTGAGCATCTACCTACATAGCCAACCGAAGGTGATCGTTGGTGGCACTCAGTGGGATCCTATAATGTAGGGATTGGTCCCTAGGGCTCCTAAACTTATACAATAGGTGCAGTAAGTGGAAATGACCCTTAGCTGTGTCCCCCATGCACCTCCTAAGCTAGGAGAAATGAATCAAATAGACTTATGTGGGTAAAGGGAGGATTAATTAATCCTGACAAGTAATACTATGCTTCTTGGAATAATAAAGGGGGTGAAAGATGTGTGGTTTCATATTATATTCATTGTCTTCCATTTGAACAAAATTGAGATTGTTAAAAATAAAATGGAATTCTTTAAAACAATGCTTCATTTGAGAAGTCAAACATTTTATGAATCATAGGGAGTCAATTTTTTTGAAACACTATGTAGCTGAGAATATCATGAAATAAATACAATTATAAGAATTTGGTATATGGTAAATTGTGCAAGAAATCCAACAATATAATTCTTTATCTATTCAAGTTCATGCATTTGGTATATTATTAGTTGCACTTACTGACCGTTTAAGTTTCACTATGAACTTTGATAATGGAAATTTCCTCTACAATTGCACTGCATAAACCATGGTTTTTTTATTCGAATATTATTCACAGGTCTCCTTTTTCATTCTTTGAACATTGAGTATTTGGCAATATGCTTCTACTTACTCTTGTCCTTTCATATTGGTAGGTGAAAATGTTGGTGCATATTTTTGTAGTGTCCATTTAATTCAAGTTTTGTGCAATTTTCTCATACATGCTTTCATTCTATGTAATTTGTTTTTTCTTATTTTTTATTTTATTGCCAATGAGTAAACAATAACTTGTCATATAGAAAACTTCTTATTTCACTATTCATTGTGCCTAGTTTTTTTGGGCAGAGGTAGATTGTTCATGTTGACAATTTATAAGAAGTTAAACGACAAGAAGTTTATCTTGTTTATATGGTAAGGGTGGAACATATATTTTTGAAAACAAGCATTCAAATATGAAATAAAAAATTGGAAAAAAGAAAACAAGTCAAAGTAGGGGTGGTTGATGTCCATTTTGAGTTTGGACTTGATGTTGTTGTAGGGACTCATGGCCTTTTCAATTAAAAAATTGCTTTTGTCATAAAGAATTGTCTATTTGACTCTTTAAATTCCCTTATGCTCTGTAGATACACATCATAAGAATTACGAAAAACTACAATGTAATATTTTAGAGGTTGTCTAGAAGAACGAAAGATTGAAGCAATGCCATCTAATGAAATTGAATTAAACAACCATTAGTGGAGATGCACATTGTTATTGAAAAAATGTTTATTTGGAATATGTCCAAATAAGTTTTGCTTGATTTAGAACCAAATCAATGAGGGTTGGGATACATATTTTGTAGACACTGGACAACAAAATAGATTAAAACACCACTATAATTTTGGTCAAATACATGAATGACGAGCTACATACATTTCAATTCATGTCCAAGAAACACACACAACCTTTTGTTTCATAATGAGAATCTACATGATGGACATTTTGAACCTCTATTGTGCAAAAGAGTTGTTGATGTTAATGACGGAAAAATTCAATATGAAATAATTGAATGCTATGAGAACAAAAAAATGCCACTGGATGCAATTTATGACTAGAATGGTTGGATAGGGATTTAAACAAGTTACCTGCTTCAAAATAATTTATGGCAGAAGTGCTTCACAACAATTTTCCATTTCAAGCAAAATGAATATGATGTTGCATGCTTGTGTCACATAGTGTCACAAACCTTTTGTAATGCAACCAAACATAGTGATCCATTTGCATTAGCATGCATAATCCACATATAAAAAATGCTATATTACAGAATACTTTGAACATAGAAAATTAGCAAGCATATATTCTACATTTGGCATTTCCATATGAACAAGGCTATATAGACGATGGCTTGTTTGTCTCCACCTGGTTATGCTACATTTTCAATATAGAACTGTTCATATGATTTATTGACACAACAAACATTGTAATCGAAATGCATTCAAGAAATGGAGTGCAACACAGATTTTATATGACCAACTATCAAAATGATGTGTTGCATTTGCAATACAAACATTGGAATGAATTAAATATTGCATTATCATGGGAGTTTCTATTTCTTCTAACACTAGAAATATAGTGAAGAAAAGATTCTCAATGCACCGAATCAAAGAAATGATTAGAAATAGGCTTGTGATGCATGTAGAGACATGCACACTTATACATTAGTGGAAAAAAAGAGTTTGAAAGAAACATGAATTGACAATAGATAAGGAAAGGAAAGGAAATTCATTTCGATGAACAATAATCAATGCAAACGATCCAAAATGAAATAAACATTAGTCATTCAAATGTTGTTATTCACAGTTTCCATAGTTTGGAAGGAAACATTGAAACAAAAAAAATAAAGGAAAACAAAAGTCTTGCATATATATTTTTATTTTATGTGATATCAACTTGATTTTCATCGTTTTCATTTTGGGTCGTTAGAACGGATCCATGATAGTATTAAGCATGGAGGAATTGTTTCTTTGGACACTAGGAATATAACAAAAGGAATTTGTCTATGTGGTGGATAAAATAAATGATTAAAAGTAATCCAACGTTGTCAATGACGTGGGATCCCGAATTGTGGGGAAGGTGGTTTTCACCCAGCTCACCAGGGATCAAGTCCCACCGAGACATGGCTCACTGTGATAAGGCTCAAAGGGTAGACGTCCCTTGGATAGGCTACTGCCCCTTGTCGGGATTGGAGTCCGGGACGTCTCGGCCCTTGCTGAGTCACAAGTTTCTGGTATATCCTGGCTTGCGGGCTGTCGGATATATTTAGGGGTTTATAGTGGCAGCCGTCGGCTTTGAACGTGGGCCTCGCCCAGGTAATCCCAACGAGTTACCGATTTCCCTACTTAAAAAAAGGAAAGTAATCCAATGTTACATAAAGACATATTGAGAATTGATTTGCAAGTGTGTAAAAAGAAGTTGAAGCAAACAAGAACCTACATGAGTGAAGGAAATAAGAAAATATGTATATATCCAAAAACAACGAGGCTTTGCCAATAATTTAAGTTAAGATAAAAAAAACATTCAAATGTTTTTGTTTATGAATTTCAAATCTTCAAAAAAATAGTAAAAGTAAATAAAAAATAAATTCAATATAGAAAGGAAGAAATACCATACATAAATAACAAATATATATATTTATGATTGTGTAAGATGCAATCATACTAGTTTAGAAAATTATGCGGGCATTAATAGCAACTTTTTTTAACTGCCATAAAATAAATGGTTTTCGTTGTCGATTTTTTCTATTTGAAATGATTGAAATAGTTATATCTTTTTTACATATTCCCCCAACTTGCATTAGACTTCAAACAATTCCCTCCTATACGTTGGAATTTCGGCGACTATACCAATTGCATCCTATCACTGGGGTTTCAAGTATCTTGGCTTCTTCATCAAACCCTTGGGGTATAGGGTAAAGGATTGGCTTTGGCTTGTACAGAGATTTGACAAGAAAATTAGCCTGTGGACCCACAAGCTTCTCTCTTTGGGAGGCAGATTGGTGCTGGTACAAGGTGTTCTCTCAAGCATCCCTGTTTACTGGATGGGGTTAGCTCCTTTACCGGTTTCCATTCTGCATAAACTCAGAAGCATTACATTTTCATTTTTTCGGGGTTCTTCAGAGCATTCACATAAATACCATCTTGCCAGCTGGATGGATCTATCTTGGCTAATGAAATATAATGGATGGGGAATAAAAAATTTTCATTGGTTCAGCATTGCTCACCGTCTCAAGACTTTTTGGAGAGTCCTCTTTAGTGACAGTCTGTGGCATAAAGTTCTTATTTCAAAGTACTTGGGGCAGTCCACTGTCATCTCTTGGCTCCGGAAGAAAAATTTCAACACTAGGGGGGTATCAGCTATTTGGAGGGGGTTTATACAAACCCTGCCTTGGATGGGTCCCCACCTATCTTGGCAAGTTGGACATGGTCATGATATCTTGCTTGTTGTTGACCCTGTGATGGGTAATCATTCTTCCTTACCCTTTCCGGATGAACTGCGAACTTATTTGGAGGACCTGGGCATTTCTACACTAGCTCAGGCTCATAATACTCTATTTGATGCTCAGCAATACTGGTATACTGCTAATGATCTGTATCTGGAAGGAGAATGGAAAATTGTATGGAACACATTTATTAAAGGCCTGAATCTGTGTGGCATTAGATTATCATCTGAACCTGACTCGCTGATTTGGGAATATAATAAATTAAATGGGATGATCACTGCTGAGAAAATGTATGAATGCATTGTAAAAACACATCTACAGGATCCGGGCAGTCGACTGTTCACTTGCCTTTGGGTGTGTCCCCTCCCGAGGAAGATTGGTTGTTTTATCTGGCTGGTTTTAAACAATAAAATACTCACTTGGGACAATTTGCAGAGGAAGGGGAAGATTGGGCCATGCATATGTTCATTGTGCTTTGCAAATTTCGAGACTGTCAACCATATTTTTATTAGCTGTTCGATTTGGAAAAGTATATGGGGGGCTGTTTGTGAACAATTGCAGCTACGTCCACCACCTGCTGCTGTCTCCATACGTGCTTTTTTCAATGATTGGGCTGCCACCCACCATCACAGCTCTGCTCGTTATTACCTTCCCCATTTTGCAATTTGGACTGTTTGGAAAGCACGTAACAGAGTTGTTTTTGAAGGATACAAGGTCAATATTTTATGTGTTCTGCACCAGATTTTATATGCTGCACATATATCCTCCTCTCGGCCTGTCACTATGGGCAGGAAAATACATTCTGTTAGAAAGATTGGGCCCAAACCACTTATGATCTATCCTAGTGGCTTCTTCGATGGTGCATCAACATCATCAGCAGCGGGGATTGGTTTTTGTGTGCATATCAACGAGAATCACCGTCTTGAATTTGCTCTGGGGGTTGGATATGGATCCAATACAAAAGCTGAACTCCTTGGTCTTTGGGTAGTTCTGCACTCTTCCCAAATGATGGGAATACCTTTAGCCCGCATCTATGGTGACTCACAGGTCATTATCCATTGGGCAAATGGTATATTTGCTCTCTCCCCACCAGAGCTCTCTCACTGGTGCAGGGAGACTCAAAAGCTTCTCAAGAGCATCAAAGCTCTCTCCATCATTCACATCTATAGGGAACACAATGGGGTTGCAGACCGTCTTTCAAAACTTGCACTCTCATACTCTCCAGGTTCTGGGTATTTTTTTGAATATTTTGATGACCTTTTGGTCACGGAGGACTCTTTTGGGCTCCTTTGAGTGTGTCTTGGGGATATCTCCCCCTCTTTTGAGACATGTATTGTTTGTGGATAGAGTGCTCTTTTTGGACCATTGCTCTGGCCCCTGTTTTTCCTATAGATAGGAATGATGATGTATGATCATTACATGATGAGGCAGATTTCTGATGGGACACATATTTTGTATTCCATTCCCCCCGGACACATTCTGGATGGTGATTCTGTGTCTTTATGCGATGTATTATTGATGATGTTTTTATGTTTATATGCTGATGTATTCCCCCCTGGGGTGGCTGTCACCAAAGCCCTTTGATTCTTAATAAAGAATATCAAGAACTGTTTTTTTCTTCTGGAATTTATTTATTTATTTGAGCGTTACAATCCTTTCGCATGGTCAATAAAGATTATAGTGAAATTTTAACATAGGAAACTATCATGAGAATTTTGATGACCCTGTCCATAGAATAATTAGAACATTTTTTTTACGCTGCAAAGATATATCGTATTATAGAAAATATAGAATTTTAACTTGGCTATCTGAGGTTGAAGGAGGTGGAACCCTCTCCAGAGCCTCTCAAAAAATAATAGCCCTTTAATAGTGTTCACGTTTAAGATGTCCATGACTGAGAGACATAATTACAGTAATCCATAATAAAAGCTACTGGCTCCTAAACATGAGCATAGACGAAGATTTCTATGACAGAAGTAAAAACAGACAGAGGCATGAAATATCAATAAAACCAACCAAAAACCACTAGAGACTTGACCAAAAAACCTGGTTGACACTACCATTAAATCGGAGGAGTGTCTTCAATGATGGGGCAGACCAATCTTTCTTCTTGCGACAAAGTAGGCAAGGTGGTGGCGACATTTGGGGCTAGAGAAAGCGAATGTTGCTGCTGCTTAGACTGCTGGGCCGACCGACACTTCCTTCAAACGTTTGAGGAGAGGCTCCACCGTAGAGGGAACCGAAAAAGGTTTGATACGTGGAGCTTTAGCTGAGCAACCGGTCGCGCTGCCGCTGCCATCGAGACTAGTGACATCCCGACCATCAGATTCACTGCCACTTGCACCTCCACCCTGAGCACACCCCCCAGCTTTTCGCCCGTTCAAACTAGATATGCTAGCCGCGCCTTTCCAAGCAAAGGAATTGTCCATGACCGTAAGCTGGGCTTCAATCTCTGCGATTTTAGATTTCATGGTGTGAACAACCATCCGAGCCTCAGACCAATTGTTGAGCATGTCCTCCGCCAGGTTGCAGAGCATGTTCTTCATCATCCAATAATGGTTAATTTGGCTGCCATCTTCACCAGTCGAGAGCTTTTGGTTGAGAACCCGATTTTCCCAGGCTTCCACCAATACTCGGACGTGCGAAGAGATGTGAGGTTCATAGTCCGCCGGGGTCTGAGCACTATAGCCTTGCTGGGATTTGCCTCGCCCGGAGCTAGCACGTCGAGGAGTTCCTATCTGTTGGGACATGGTTGCCAACTTGAGCCTAAAACCAATTCGCAAGGGGACATTCTTTCCTGCACTTAACCTATGGCGCACTGAAACAAATACACTGCGAACCTCTCGCCGCACAGCAAACCCAACAATGCTTCTAGCTAAGGCATGAGTCTCGATATCGTTCTGAATAAGACACTTGTCATTCCAAGTACCTGGAAGCATTAACGATCGAAGCGGAGCCATGAAAGCACCTAGGAGGACGGACCTTCGCCAGCGCGAGTCGCATGAGCCGAAGTGACACGGGGAGCTTCTCCCACGTGCAAGGATCCTTAATTATGCTGAAGAGGTATGCTGTCACAATGAGCGTCCAAAAGAGCGACACGTACTCTTTGCGGTGGCTGGAAAGAGGGACGGATATAGTCGGTGATATCACCCGCATCTGGAAAGAATAATTAGAACATTACAATCCATTGTTATTGCCAATAAAACTTATGGTTAAAGTGGATATAGTAAACGATCTTCCAAATTTTGACATCGAGAGAAATTATATTTAAGCATCGAGTATAAGGTAGCAATTTTGTGATATTCTTGATGCCTATAAGAGTATTTTCGTAGTTATGACAACTATGACAATGTTACATGGCTTATATATATTTTAATATTGTTTTTTTCTTTACAAATTAAGTTTGCATTTACTACATATTTGAAATTTTCTTTACGTAAACAATTTGAAAACATTATATATATATTTTTAATATTAATTTTTTTTTTAACAAATTAAGTTTGCATTCAGTATATATTTGAAATTTCCTTAAACAATTTGAAAACATGTTTTAATTTGTTGAATATATATTTATATTGTAGTTATATAACAATTTGAAAACATGTTTTAATTTGTTGAATATATATTTATATTGCAGTTATATTGATTCAATGGATGTTGTTTTAAATCTAGTTAACAATGGAGAATATAATATCAAAAGAGGAAAGTTTGAGTGTTGCTAAGTTGAAGGAGAAATTTGGTGATGATAAATGTTGGCGCCCTTGAAAAAGTGCAAAGGATTAAAAAGAATAATTTTAAAGTTGTTGGCTAAAAAAGATCCTGGGATTATGGGCTCTTCAAACATGAGCATGATTTTCGTCCATGATAACTAGACATTAATTGTTATACATTTATTTTTTATTATCATCTATTTTGTATTGTTGTTTTAATATTTAATATATACACTAAAAATATTTTATCGTTTCTAATTACAAATACAGAGCATCCTAGGATTGGTTTAGAGGACAATGATGTGCCTAATTGTAGTATAAATATTAATGAACAAGTTGATGGAAACCATGGAGATCACGAAGTTAATCACGTGGATGAGGAAAGTGATGATACTGATATAATTGAGAATGATGGGATGCATACATTGATTTATGATAGATTTTCTTCGTTGATGGATGATAACTTTGATGAACATATTCATGACGTACCTATGATTGATAATGCACAAACACCCTTATAAGAAGTCCCAAGGAAAAATCTTCTCTCTACAATTTTATTGTTGGTGAACTTGAAAGTGTTGAATAGTTTGTCAAACATTTGTCTCACACAGATACTAAGGTATGTAATATGATTCCTTGTACATGGATACCTTTATTTATTTATGTTTTTTTGTGTTAATTGTATAAAGGATGCAATAATGATGAATATTCATTACTTAAATATGTTGTTTGAATCATAGACTGTTAGGTGATATTCTCCTACCGTTGTCAAAAACTTTACTTGGAACATACTATCACACCATGTTTTTACCCTGGCTCTTGAGATACGAATAACTATTAATTAAGGGCATTCTATGACGAATGACCTAGCTCTTTGTTTATTTGAGGTCTAAGAACTTTGTATGGACGTATTTTTTAGGGCATCTGGTTTCGGATAACTTGGACATATGTGAAGCAATGCATTATTGACAAGATATGACCTAAGAAGAATTATCTGACATATTGATGAGTAAAATATGATTATGAAAATGATGTCAACATTTGTTCAATTATGAATGCAATTATATTATGATTTTAATTGTGAACGAAAAGCCATGTGAAGTTATCAACAAGAATTTAAAGTTGTATAATTCTTTATAGTAATGAATGATTGAAAAAAGTTATATAGCATGTACTTTAATGGTCTGTCGAGTGTGACAGGAAATGAAGGTACATGAAACGCAATAAAGCATGCAAAGACTCTAGTTGAGTCGATGGCTGCTGGAGGGTGATATCAATCTTGTTTATAATATGATTAAATTGTGATATGTTTGATGCACTAGCATGCATGGACTTTGGATGAGTCAAGAAACCTCGACAGTTGAGCTCGATTGATGTTTATGTCATGGTTGAAATCTTATTTATGAGATTTGATGCACGAGTTGTTATATGTGCAGGTGTTGGGATACGATTGCCAATCGACCCACATCAAGTGACGGAGCTGAAAAAATATGTGTAACTCTAGTACATAAGACTACGATGAGCTTTGAATAGAGTGAGGAAAACTCCAATTCATTAGATCCGTGTGTCGTGAGTTGGTCACTCATGAAGATTATACTGGGGGGTGCGCAATAAGGATTCGACCTTATTCCCTAGGAACGACATGGCTTTTCACAGGGTAAGCGAATTGAGGTAACATTGGCTCAGTCGTCATAACCAACTCCTCATATGCAAGAATTATTGGAAGGGCATGTGAGAAACTTATCACCTCGATAATCCTAATCGCGACAAGAATGCGACGATAATCAACATCAATCAATTTGAATCGGGGGATTAATAAAATGTTTAGAAAAAATTTTAATAAAATTTTAGTAAATCTAAATTAAAATAACGATAATACTAATAATACTAACACTAATACTAATAATAAAAATAAAAATAATAATAATAAAAATAAATAAATGATTAAATAAAATAAAACAATATATATATATATATATATATAATGAAATGAAATAAAGATAAATTAAGAAATCAGTTAAAATAGTAAATTAAGGAACTTGAAGTAAAGTAAAATTGTAACTAATTGAAAAAGAACCATAGAACCTATGCTAACTAAAAGTGTGTGAGTAATTAAAATTAATTAATTAATTAAGTAAACATAAGAGTTGACTAAAAGTGGTGCATGAGAATGCATTGTTATTAACGGAAGGGGTAATAAAAACTAAAGGAAAGGAAGAACTAGGGATCTTCTTCTTCGGTCCTGCCATAGTTTTGAGCTCGAAACCATTTGGTGGCACTAAGGTGACTATTGAAGAGTGTGGTTCAATACAACGTGAATGGGATTGGGAGCCTCCCAGTAGAATCTTGGCATTGTATTTCCGTTGCTAGCCATGTCTTGTCAGCCTCGTCGAGCTCGGGGGTCCCGGGGGAAGGACAGTACCCGTTAGGGAATGGAAGGGAGGAAACGAGTGGGTTCATTGTGATTGGAAATCCGTCCAGAGTTTGTAGTGAATATTTCATAAGCGAACAAGTTTAAGAGAGCTAGCATATCTCGGTGAGTTTGCAAGAGCTTGCAGCGAGGATTTCAACAACAGAAACAACCTTCAACAACACTAGTAAATTATGTTGTTTATTTTTTTGTAGGTTTTTTTTGTAAGTAAGCACCCATGGAGTTTCGAACCAGTGACCTTACACAAGGAGTGCCTTAACAATACACCCATTTACCATCTATTCTACACCCCATGGGAATTAAAAGTGTTAGTGTTTATTTTCTTGCAGTTATCTAAGTAAAATTTATTTGGT
>LPNX010979220.1:2061-38273 GCA_001517045.1 Pseudotsuga menziesii | reverse complement strand
ATATATATATGGCTTGCTTGTATTAAGCTTTTAGATAAAAAAAGGATTTTAGGGTTCTTAGTCTAATTTTATCTAGAATTTTGATATGCATGCATATTAGTTTTAATATTTTTGGGACCCCATGGAGGGATGTTACATATGCTATTAGAGCGAGGTTTGACCACTTGACCTAAGGGCTTGTCATTGCTTTCCCTCATTACAGGCAAAAGAGGGGTTGTTAATGTTTCGTGCTATTTGTGTGTGATAATTGTTATTTCTTCAATCTTGGGTCTCCAAGAAGTTTGATAGGTCATCTAATTCATTTTTATTTTCTATTAGTTACAATTTTTTTATATGTTTTAATAATGAAATCCGATCATAAAAATAGAATAAAATAAAATGATGTAATATGATCCATGCATTTTCTCAGTTAATGTGAAGATGTAACCCTTAAATGAAACCTTATCTATTTGCAGCTTGGAATATAAGAGTAACCCTTGAATACGATTAGGTATAAATATGAAAATTTGAAAGATGGAATGGTAAATCTGAAATTATAAGCTGATGCTTGTGTCCCCAAAGTCTACTTGGAAGATCTCTATATTTTGCTAGATTGTATTGAATAAATTGAGCATGGAAATGATTTGAACTGTAAAAAAAAAAAAACTCTCTCGAGAAACGATGCATAAGGGTTCAAATTGGTGGATGACCAGTCTGAACCCAACAAAATTTTTGGGTATTGATTGTTGTTTTTTGAACATCGTGAATGGGGTGTATCACTTTCACTCATAGCCCTTTGTTTGGCCTATTTCCCTTGGGTTGTCTCGCAACTGAGTCAAACTTTGAATGCTGAAAAGACTGATTAAGTGGTTGCAATTACATTCTCTCTTGGCCATCCAAAAAGAATCTCTTGACCTTTCTCCCTCACTATAACTCAGAATCCACTGCTTTCTTTTCTCTTTGTGACCCACTCACCACTACACCGTCGCATGTCTGCTTTCCTCTTTGTTTCCCATGCCTTGTCGTTCGAACTTTGCCATTTCCTTTTGGCTAGGATATGCCTAAAATAAGAAAAACCTTCTCTCCCACACCGTGAGGGCAAACATGTACCCTAGCTTCTATTGCAAATTCCAGATTAAAGTAATTTCAACTCAGGAGGTGTGAAATTACTCTGTTGTGTCATTTTACAAATTGTCGGCAGTCAAATCAGAACTGTCCGTCAAAACATTATATCGAGTGGATGAATGGATGAACACATGTGTAATATCGTGGACAAGATATGCATGTGTTTAGGAGAATTGATCTGGGTGTTATGCAGAAAATGAGCACATTATAATAATAACTAATAGACAAATTAATCGGCACACTTAGCGGGTTGTATAGTGATTAAGTGTAGTGGTAATTAGTGCCAAGCCATCAATCAGGATAGTTAGTCCAGTTAGTGGTTGAAAATTTGTGCAGAAATGGCTCTTTGTGAGAAGGATATACTAATAGGGTCTTGCACGACGTACATCAGCTCTTACCTCCGATGGAAGTTGAAAGAAATCCCTTTCAAGTTCCTTCGAAGCAGGGAGGAATCCCATGATTTACCACCTATCAGATAATTAGCAACAATGTTAGCAATAATAGAAAATAAACAGTAAAACAAGGATCCTAATTTATCTTACATATATTTTTTTGGGTCAACAATACTCTCCAGAGCGTTCAATGCGACTGCAGCAGGCATGTCAACCCTTGGATTAAACTGTTTAAGATCTAAGGGTTAGCATGCTTGCTGCAGTCTTATTGAATACTCTGCAGCGGGCTGAGTATTGCTGGCCTTTTCTTTCACCTAGAAGAATCCCCACTGCTTCCCCGGATAGATCTCTCTGTGTCTGTGTGGATCGAGAATGAAGTCTGGATCTGACGCCGAGTCTGAGACTGAATTTGAATTTGAGTCTGGATTTGAAGGATCCGAATCATCCGGTAAAGGAGGAAGATGAAGTGAATTTGACGAATCTGAATCATCTACTGGATCAAGCAACTTGGAAGGAAGAGTAGATGAACTACTACTGCTCTCTAAACGGTACATTTTATTGCTCTTTTTTTCTCTCAAAAATCAAGTCGGAAACTGTTTTGTTCGAAGACAAGATTTCGATACAATTATCCTTCCAAACCTAGCTTCTTCGAATTATTTGAGCAACACGAGTATGTAAGGTTGGATGGTTAAACCTTGAAACATTGCTCTGGCAATCTCCTGAGGGATCCACCACGTCTAAAATGATAATTTTAATCATTTATTAGCGGAAATTTAACAACCCACCAACTCTTTCTTAGTGATGATTAACAATAACACATTTACTAGCAATTATCTTCTTTTCTAAACCATGGGAACAACAACCTCCCAAGAGTATATTCAACAGCTTGCAAGCGAGATATACTAGTAACTTGTGACTCAGGGATTGCTTACCTTTAGAGCCTTGTCACAAGGGCTAATGAGCAACCCTACCTGGCCAGCTTTGAACCTGTAACCTCCAGAGAGATAACACAGGTGCTGTAGTAGCAATTATCTTAACTCATACATAAAATATACTCACCGGGGAACTGCAACTCCCAACAATGATCTTAACTCATACATAGAGTATACTCACCAGGGAACTGCAACTCCTGACCATATTTATAACCTCGACCATTCTATGTTTACGCCGATAGGCGTATAAATGTTAGAATTTTGGGGTGGAATACCATCTATGTTTTTTCATCTACCCACGAGAATGAGACAAGTGTACTGTCCAGATTGATTCTATAGTAGTAGTCCAAGATTAAATGAGAATGAGACAAGTGTACTGTCTAGGTTGATTATATGAGTGTCGTCCAAAATTAATAATTAATAATTTCAAAAAAATAAAAAATAATTTAATTAACACGTGAAAAGTAAAGTTAGTGATAGTTGTAAAAATTAAAATTAATCTTGAACTATTCGATTATTAGATACAACTACTAGCTTCGATTATTAGAAACAACTATTAGCTTAACACAAATGTGTCTAGAACTATTAGCTTAACTTCAACTCTAATCAAAGTTATATTGGATAACTATTAGCTTAACTTCAACTCTAATCAAAGTTATATTGGATAACTATTAGCTTAACTATTATATGCAACTATTATGTTAACTACAATGATTCTACAACTATTAGCTTAACTACAACTCTAATTACTTACGGCTTAGTCCAAGTGCATTTGACATCTAGGAGTCTAGCTAATGTGCAATCATGTAAGAGTCGAACTCCAAATAAAATAGTTCGAACTCTTAATAAATTCCTCTGAACTAGTGTGATAACTGCACTTAGAGGCATGGTATTGTGCAACTCATGTGACACTCGAACTCCACCTACCAATTGGGATTCCACTTAATGTGCATAAGGCTTACTCGAACTCCATTTGGAAGCTAGAAGTCACGATAACTCATAGCTCTTTTATTAACTACAATAGATTTATATTAGCTTAACTATTAGATACAACTATTATCTTAACTCCAATGATTCTACAACTATTAGGTTAACTTCAACTCTAATTACTTACGGCTTAGTCCTATTGCATTTGACATCTAGGAGTCTAGCTAATGTGCAGTCATGTAAGAGTCGAACTCCTAATAAAATAGTTCGAACTCCTAATAAATTCCTCTGAACTCATGTGATAACTACACTTAGTAGCATGGTATTGTGCAACTCATGTGACACTCGAACTCCACCTACCAATTGGGAGTTTAGTTAATGTGCATAAGGCAACTCATGTGACACTCGAACTCCACCTACCAATTGGGAGTTTAGTTAATGTGCATAAGGCTTAGTCAAGATAACTCAGAGCTCTTTTATTAACCACAATAGATTTTTATTAACTTTTAAATTAACTATTAATCGTTCGAACTCCTTATAAACAATTATAAAAAATAAAAAATAGGTCATGCGATAAGTGAACTTAATGGCATGGTAATGTGTAGTCCATGTGACAGTTCCTCTGAACTCTTAATAAATTCCTCTTAACTCATGTGATAACTACAGTTAGTGGCATGGTAATGTGCAACTGATGTGACACTCGAACTCCACCTACCAATTGGGAGTCCAGTTAATGTGCATAAGGCTTAGTCCAACTCCATTTGGAAGCTAGAAGTCAGGATAACTCGAAGCTCTTTTATTAACTACAATAGATTTATATTAACTTTTAAATTAACTATTAAATACAACTATTAGCTTAACTCGAACATGTTGATACAACTATGAGCTTAACAAGCACAACTTAAGTGGTTTTTATGTTAGATTAACTATTAGATACAAGTAATTGACACATTCTTTAGAAAAAAAGATTATAACTATTAGGTTAAGTCCAATGATGATACAACTTTAACTTAACTTCAACTCCAAACACAAATTTTAAATGAACTGCAATGGTTAATATATTAACTTTTAAATTAACTATTAGATACAATTATTAGTTTAAATCCAATGATTCTACAATTATTAGCTTAACTTTAACTCTAATCGCAATTATATTGGATACCTATTATATTAACTATTAGGTTAACTCCAATATGATACAACTATTAAATTATCTTCATTGGTGATATATTCCTCTGGACGTATTCCAAACATATTAATCTTATTAATATGGTTGTTACGTAGGTTTATCAAATAGACTGAGTCACTGTGAGTTCTCTGCACCGTGACTGTGCCTTAGGGGCGTGATTGTCTCTTGCTGGTCGTGACTGTGTTTCATCTGACAGCTCGTCTGCCTGTTTCATACGCTACACATAGTTAACGCGGAGTCTCAATAGATGCATGAGGTTTATCTCCAGTCGTGAAGGAATTGATAAAATGTGAATGTTTAATGGCTAAGCAGGAATTATAAAAATAACCCGGAAATTGGCAGTGGCTTAAATATTAATAATATTTAATTAATGCATTTTAGAATTTACATAAAGACTTATAACACAATCAAATATGTTTCTTATATATATATTTATTATTGATCGCTTATTAACAATTAGTCGCTTAATTTATAAAAACATGGGAGTATACCTATTATCTGTAAGTTTGTAGTAGAAAGGTATTCTAAGTAGATAGTTTTAGGAATGTAATACTATTGTTCAAATTGATTCGTGAGAGGGAATCGATTGTCATTATGATATTATTATTTAAAAAAATAAGAATATTACATATAAATGATAAGTATGAAATTTTATATAAAAAAATAAGAATATTACATGTAAATGATAAGTAGGAAATTTGATATTGAGTAGGCCTAATCGATAAAATATAAGGAGAACTAATGTAAATATAATGGTTCTTTTTTTAGGAAATTTTTTATGTGGCTATGAATAAAGGATAAAATTCAGAAATGATTATTAAAATGGTTACCAAAAGGAAAATATTTAAATGGTTCGAAAAGGTTGAGAGTATTACAAGTCCCTTAATAAGTGGAGCGTTATTAGGGGAAGTTAAGTGCCTTAATAAGTGGAGCATCCTTAAGTGAAATTATTGAAATTTCATATGGAAGATGGAATGAGAATCATTTCTCAATCTTTATTAAATTATATATATAATTCATTATTAGCCAATCCATTATTAATGTATAGGTTGATAATACTTTTATATAGAATTTAAGGGATACTCCTACCTTTACAAGCTAGAGGGTCACCATGTTATGGTAAGGGATAGTTTAACTTATTTATTTATGTAGTGAGAGTAGCCAAAGCAAATTTGAGGTATATATATGTTTAGATATTAATCTATTTTTCTTGTTAGGAATAGTTTAATAATTGTTATAATTGTAAATGGTATTAAAATTCTTATAAAATATATAATATACAATTTTTTTTCTTTTTTTTCTTCTTCGGTGGATATTATACAATTTCTTTTTATATACTTACGAAAATGCATATATATATATAATTTACGTGCTTCTAGAATCCAATCTAGATGGTCTCTATCTATGGTATTTTAAATATTTTCTAAGAACCGAAAGAACAATATGTTATACATGTGCACTTAATATGCTTTACATTCGTTGGAGGAATTGTGATTTTATGTCTATGGAAAAATAGTTGCATCTTTTATATGTCATAGTTATTGCATGTCTGCATATGGAAGGAATTTCATTGATATAATGTAGTATATGTTGAAGAAATTCATTTATGTATGTGTTGGAGTGTGTGGGGAGCATATAGCAATTGAAATTGCGTTAGTATTTAATAATTGAAGATGACAATAGCAGTGGAAAACATAATTGCATTGGTAAGCAATATCTAAACATTTCCATAGGATTGAATTGGAATTTGAATAATAATATACTGCATCAGAATGTGATAACTATATACACATTAGAAGTTGACAATTGCAAATAGGCATGGGGAATTGCTAATCGTAAGTGGCATTAGGATGTGATAGTTAGATTTGCACTAAAATATATAATTAGAATTAGAAGGATTGATAAATACCTTAGGGGATTATATGACCACATTTGTAGATTAAAAGTAATGTGCTAAAAGCTTCATGTTATAATTTAGAATTGCAGTGGATTATATGATTAGGAGTATAAGGTAATAACCTACTATATATAAATGGAATTAAGTAATTGGTAACTAGAATTACAAAAGAGTTGGTTGGAGGTATTCCAATATAGGTTATGTATCACTTAGTTTGAGAATGAGGAATCTTGGGTATAACCAAGAGATAAAAAACAAATCATAGAAGAGACCCATGATGACACACGAGAAGGGGCTTCACTTTGGCGCTCGCCTATGAAGGAGGCACTAAGGAGGTAGCATATAACTTTTTGAGCATGGCCATGAGAAAAATACTAGTGGATGAGACCAAATGACCAAATTAACGAAGAAAGAAAACTTGGTGATTTTGTGATGATGCATATTGCTTATACTTTGAGAAAATTCGATAGAATGTCGAGAGGGTCAAACTGACTCAGAATAAGGAAAATGAGATATCAATGTGACCAGTGTGATGAGCTGAGCAGAATTGCACTGATCTTGCAACATGACAATGTTGTTAACAAAATTGAAAAACTAAAGACCACAAACTGGATTTTAACCATGATATGGAAACGGGTAAATGAAACTCGACAAATCTGTCGAAAGGGTCAACTGAAAATAATTTTCTCAAACAAATTATGGAGACTATCCACAAGACAAGATGAATGCATTTATGATAACCACTTGACATGGTGGATCTTAACAATGGCTAGTCCTCAAGATAGGACTTGATGAGGCTATAACGACGCATGGGATGTGACTGGTAAAGTCTGCCAAAGGGGGGTCATATGAAAATGAGAGTGATGAAATAAGGTAAGGACATGACGAGCTCCTTGACTTGGGAATAATGATACTAAAGAAATGACTAGGAAATTAAATTTAATACCATCATTAAGTCACTAAAACCTAACATGTTGGAATCATATATAAATTAAGAGTCAAATTATTAATATCTTTGGGTTTGGGAGAAGCCTTATGAGAGTGATGAGAAACTTAGGCATTGATAGTTGACTATATAATAGACTTTATTGATTTGGATATTTGTAATGGTGGTCTGTATTTTATTGAGGATTGTATACCTTCTCTCCTTGGAAGAGAGGATAGCTAAATAGATTTGAATTCTTACTTACCTTTGGATGTACTAAAAGTTGATTGATTATTCATATGATATACCTTGTAGTTAATTTGGATATCACAGATCCTCAAGGGAAACTAGTAGGTGTTGAAAATATAGGTCAGGACTCAGTATTGGAAATTATTGAAATTATTACTAGATTTACATTATGTGAAATTGCTATTGAATTAAAGGAAATGTGTTGGAACTTTATTGTTTGGAACATAAAGTCAATGGTGTATCATATCGAGTGCCTAGGAGAATGATTATTTGATGAAAATATAACAGAATGGGATAAAGAATTGAATGTGAAAAGAAAGTGAAACTAGCATTGAATATACAATAAGAATTAACTTTAAGACAAAGTTTCCTAAAGAGGGGGAGTATGTAATTCCCAATTAGGGATATGTAATGAAATAAAATCATTCTGTAATATAAATAGATGTGACGCTTCGATACTAAGTTATAATGGTTAGTGTCTCTGTGTAAACTGGCATGGCATGATTCATGTATGCATATCTAATATCAAGGATAGATATAGTCCCAATATTGCGACCTGAGAGGACGCATTGGAAATATGTAGACAGTATCCATACTTATTCTAGAACTTTGGGACGAAGTTTCCTGAATTGGGGGTGTATGTAACACCCTATTTTTACCTTGACTCTTGAGATAAGAATAATTATTAATTGAGGGAATTTTATGACAAATGACCTAGTTCTTTGTTTATTTGAGATCTAAAAACTTTGTATGGACATATTTTTTAGGGCATCCGGTTTCAGATGACCTGGACATGTGTGAAGAAATGCATTATTGATAAGATATCACCTAAGAAGAATTATCTGACATATTGATAAGTAAAATATGATTATGAAAATGATGTTGAAATTTGGTCAATTATGAATGTAGTTATAGTACAGTTTTAATTGTGAACGAAAAATCATGTGAAGTTATCAACAAGAATTTAAAGTTGTATAACGTTTTATAGTAATGGGTGATTGACAAAAGTTATGTAGCGTGTACTCTTGTTGTCTATCGAGTGTGACAGGAAAGGTAGGTACATGAAATGCAAGAAAGAATCAGTATGCAAAGACTCTAGCTGAGTCAACGACTATGGTAGTTGATATCAATCTTGTTTATAATATGATTAAATTACGATATGTTTAATGCACTAGCATGCATGGACTCTGGATGAGTCAGGAAACCTCGACAGTTGAGGTCAATTGATGTTTATGTTATGGTTGAAATCTTATTTATGAGATTTGATACACGGGTTGTTATATATGTAGGCGATGGGATATAATTTCCAATCGACCCACATCAAGTGACAGGGTTGGAAAATTATACATGTAAGTCTAGCAAATTGAACGACGCAATGAGATTTGAATAGAGTGTGGAAAAATCCAGTTCATTAGATGTGTGTGCTATGAGGGTAGTTCGTGAGTCAGTCACTCATGAGATTATACTGGGGGGCACGTAATAAGGATTCATTCTTATTCCCCAGGAACCACCTGGATCTTGAATATAGAAATAGACATTATGCAAGGAATGACATATACCAATCACTATTGTTTTGTGCAAGTGATCCATTAAAATTTGAAACCTAACAATGTTACTTTCAGAAAATATATGACAACATACTTACTAGACTTTGGCATTTCTTCCATATGTTTTATAAATTTTGAGGATTTTGAGTGTGTGTATATATATAATGGAACAATGATGTTAGTTTACCCTTTGTGGCAAGTTACATTGGAAAAAGGTCTAGTTTTCCCACCACCGTTAGTTGTATGCCATTATGAGTAAGAATGAAGAACAACAATGAATTACATCCATGCATAGAAGACTATCATTCATTCCAACGATAAACATTTTGTGATTTTTTTAGATATAAGGCAAGTTGCAAAGTGCTCGACAATTGAAATGTATACATGGCATATTTGAAACAATTCCATGTGGCAATCAAACACAAGCCTAGGAAAATCCAATTGTGCAATGTATATTAGATTGAGTAGTCAACCATTGATCCATAACTTACATACAGTATTGGATTCCCACGTGGAGGTGCTCACAAGAGTGGGCCCATTTTACCCCGTCAATACAACCTTTTACTTAACATATATTGATCTCCTCCGATGAATTTTATTCCTAGATTTTGATCTACATAATGACATATACTTAACCTTGGAAAGTTCGGCATGTTGATTGGTCCTAAACAAGTTAAATCATCTAGTAATCTCATTTGAATTAAGCTTTCCTCCAAATATACCTCTAGAACTATTTATTTTGGTCATGACTCTATGGTTAGGTGTATCACTTGATCAAAGGTTTATGGTGTCGATGTCGTTACCAAGCCATATAATAAGAAGAAAGACCTATATACACCCTTATTATTTTGTGAACATGGGTGTCCAGTTGCATGGAATTTATGACATGATGCTTGACCACATGAGATAATCATGACGCTATGTTGTTATCGTCAATCAATCCTAAAAAATGACAATGCTAGGTGTATGTCACAAAATTCACTCGACATTGGCCAAATTTGTACTACCAACATCCATCAATAGTGATAAATATCGCATATTTATATCTCAAAATTTTAGTATGCACTCTAAGATCATGTTGGATACAAATATCAATATGTTTATGCCTTATTTTCCATCGACTAATGAACAAAATCATTGTCATCACTAGCATATTTATTCACCTCTTTAGAAATTATAATCACAAGCCTATGGCATAATGGTTGTTGTCAAGCTAACTTCCTCTTACTACTAGTTTGTAATTGTGCAAAAAATTGAAGGGGCCAGGTACCAAATACATGTTAATTAATTTCAAGTTACCCAATGCTTGACAATTTACATCTAATGCAAATAGATTAAGCAAGATGCCATGCCAAGTAGGAACTAGTATTCAACAAAATTAAATAAACAATGTTCAAGTGGTCTTCAACAACACAATTTTGTAAACAACTCTTAATTTAGGGTAGAACTTTCATCTCTCAAGAAGATGGCAATAGTTGGAAAACCAAGTCTGTATTCTTTTGAAAACCTCTATTAATTCAACAAATATATGACTATGACAAGGCCGCAAAGTAAAGGTGAAGTTTGGGGGTAGATCCAAGGTTAAGTAAACACAATTTTTATTTGAACGAGAGGATATATCATATTTCGCCATCGTTAATTCATGGTTCGGGGTTAATTTGCATGGATGGCATAAAAGTTTGTCATGAAATATGTATAAATTGATGGAGTATGTTGAACGCTATTACAATTGCAATGATTTGATGTGTCTGGTCCAATATACACAAAGGATGTGCAAATATAGTGTTTGCAAATTATTTACAGCTAAAAGACAAGGATCAAAACAAAAGAGCAACTATGTACATTGCTAGAATGCCAAAATAAATAGGGAATATTGCAGGGTTTATAAATAGTACATGACTTGGGTCAATAAATAAGAAACCCAATTTCATATTTGAGGGGCATGAAGGAAAATGTGTATTCATATGTGCCATAAAATCAATAGTTGTAGGGGAATATTTGTTGATCGATTACAATTTTAATCAAATAGATAGAAACACTATTACTATGGGAGTGTTACCTATACAATTTTATCCAACCTCTAATTAATGACTTTAATATCTTATTTCTATCATTCATAATAAAATATCATGCATCAGGGAAACAACAATGTAATTTTACATAAATATGATCAATAGGAAGTCTATTTAATTATTAATTACTATGATATTTTATTTTTGTCATTCACTGTAAAATATCATTCACCTTGTATTTTAAGGAAACATTTTAATACTTCAATATGGTTCTAATATTGTGGCAGGGTGATNATGATATTTTATTTTTGTCATTCACTGTAAAATATCATTCACCTTGTATTTTAAGGAAACATTTTAATACTTCAATATGGTTCTAATATTGTGGCAGGGGGATCAAAGAAGGGAACCAACCACTACTACGGTACCAAAAGTAAAACTCGATGCATTTGTACTTAAATATGAGCAATACGTTCTACTATATGTTTTATTATTATGTTTTTTTCCATTCTCTTGGTTTGACTTCGGTAATGTTTCTATATTTTTTGTCACAGGGTGATCAGGGAAATTCTTCGACAATAGATCACCCAGATAGAGATCGTGATGTGGATGGCCCGTTTATGTAGCAGATATACCTCATTGTAATATTAAATATGAGCAATATGTTTTATTATCTTTTTTTCATGAGTCTATTGGTTTCATTTCGGTAATGTTTTCTATATTTTTGTCATAGGGTGATCAGGGGAATGTTTCCACAATAGAGTAATCCATAGAACATAACATGGATTGTAATCCATAGAACATAACATGGATGAGCTATTGTGCGATGCAAAGATTGCAACTTCCAAGGACCCATTCCGTATGATAAATACTACCATTAAAAAATACAAGGCGTAATCCTTCGTTTGTTATTCATCCAGTCACAGATGACATAGATTAGAGCTAAGGTTGAATATTTGATTAAGACAACTCGGGCCTTGAATGTAAGCTGCAGATCTTTAATTAAAATACAAATTCATTTAGTATTTTTTATTTTGTACTTGTATATTTCATGAGCCAAAATATGGTTTGTTTCTACAGGACTTTTTGCATCCACATACCCGTGGTCAAGTCAGTGTTGGTACTAGCGATGCTCCTTAAGAGTCATCACATGAGCATCCGACGCCACCTGCATCTCATGTGCCTTTATTGCTGACTAAGCAGTTGGTCACACATAGCACGGCACCCTCCATGATATATGTGAGTGCACACTCTAGTGTCCAACGCATGCCAGACCATGCAGAACATGTTCACAGGGTCGATGAAGAAACTATTTTGCTAGTGTTGAAGCAACATTTCTTGGATCTTCCTGTGTCACTAGCACGGGAACACTAAATGCTACATTTTTTGTGGATGATGCTCTCGTTCCTATAAATATATAGAATGCCCCAGGTAATTAAAAAATGTTTTAATCATTATATATAATCTATTTGAAATTTACTTATTGATCATTCTTTTCACATGATCATTTTGTAGGAAACGATGTTTTTAATAAACATTTAAATGATATTTCATTGGAGATCTTTGGGCCCACTATATTCACAAGGTGGAATGATCAGCATCAAAATTTAAAATATGATCTCATTAATCGCTTAGTTGGTTTGTTCAGTGGCGAGACTTTCAACCGAACCAAGGTCCTCAAGAAAGCTGACCAATATCTAAAGGATGTGAGGGACCAATATTGGGTTCATCTGCAAAACAACCCTAGGTATGATCACCTTCCATTGATTCCAGAGAGGGAGTGGAAGGGCTTGGTGGAGTATGTAAGGGAGAAGGATTTAAGAAAATAAGCAAAGGAGCCACCAGGCATAGGAAGGTATTCAATACTTTCAACAATGTAATTGCATGTTTATTTCTCTTTATTTTTACATCAAATTTGCAACATATAACATATTTCAAATTTTTCGTAGGTTTCCATACACATCAAAGGCCACAAAGGAATGACAAGAAAAACATGCGCAACATAGGCTTGGCCCTGGTGGTTATTCAAAACTAGCCGCATGATTTGTAAGTATCAATAAATCAAATGTTGCATCCAAATAATAAATTGCTAATAATTTTGGTTTTATCACACCATAAAATATAAATTCATGATATTATGCAAAATTGTAGGCCAATCGGTTCAAGGAAGTCCCCACGGAGGAAGACTTCAAGCTTAGCTTCCAGCACGAATTTGGAGCTACGGCTAAATGCCGAAAAATATTGATTGGGCGAATATAGTATTTTAGTAATCCATGTGGCGCACATGTAAATAAAATCAATGAAGTTTATTTAAGATTGTTGCTTGTGCAATCTAATAACTATTAATTTCATATATATAATATACGTGTCTGTTTGTTTTAAGCAGACAAGTAACAATACAACTAATGCCCCTATCAATGGAATGCAACTTGGTGAGGATGGAGGACACACCAATGAAGGTCATGGTGTGCATCCTAGTATTGGATGTATTCATTTGCTATAAAAAATGTAGTAAGGATTACAATTAAAAATATTTCATTGCAATGGTGTATTAATTGTAACCTTTCATGTTTCAACTCTAGATCATGTAGAGAGTCAGCATGTAGAACATGATGTGGTCCCGTTAGGTAAAGAACACCACTCTAATTTTATTTTTATTAATGTAACACATGTAATAATTATAACAAGCATATTGATTTAACATTTCCTTGTTATTGCAGAAAATCCCCCCTTGAAGTAACCTCCACGTCGTCGTGAGTACAAAACTAGGAATACATTAAGACTACTAGAGGCCATAAGAACTGAAAGGGAAGTTGAAGAATACCTTTAGTTGATTGTTGCATATGTCAAAAAAAGAAAACAGAAAAAGAAGCGTTTGCAATAACATTATGACTCCTTATTTTTGATAATATGAAGTAATACCATGATGTTTTTTTCCCTACGAATGAATGGATGAATGGATGTTATATGTTAATGATGAATTCTAAATGTTTCTTTAACATGAAAACCGCATTATTACACATATATTCATTTATTTTGAAGTACATATATAACAATGGGTATGCGGAATTGAGAGTGATATAAGGGGCGGGGCGGGGTGCGGTAGGGGGAGGGGCCATATGAGGTTCCACCTTCATCTGGTTGGACCTATTCAATAGAAAATATTAAATTATTCTCGAAACAAGGAAAATCTCAATAAGGTAATGCACTTTATTCTTATGTATTATAGAGTTTTATAAATTTTGAAATGCATGTCTATTTCTTAAATAATTTTCCATAAATTTAACATTTCATGGTTCGTTGATTTCTACAAGACTTTGCACTAGGAATTGTAGTTGATCACTAGCCTATGTGGAGAGGCTCCATCAATTGTATTGAAAGATACATAATACTCATGAATATGTATTTTTATATGTTGTTTTAGTTATTTACTTTTCATGTGCATTGCAGTGGTTTACTTCATTTATTCTATGTAGTTTATTTCATTCATTGGGTATGCTTCTTTATAATACAACTTTGACTACAAAATTCAAATGAACATACACCAAGACATAGCTGAAAGACAATTTATACGAGAATGATGATATACTCACATTTATCCTCTTTATGGAAACTTTAATTTATATTAAAAGGTATTTATATATATTTATAAATATATTATTATATATTATTTACATAGTCATTGAAGTTTATTTTTTAATAGAAACATATAATTTATATTAATAAAAAAAAAATGGTCAAGCCAATCAATGGAAGCTTATAGTCATACATTCCAAAACTCTAGGTTCAAAATTTGTTCTGAACGGTTAAACCTGAGCTGTTTTTCTTTCATTTTTTTAAAAACGACAAGATATTAAAACTATGTACTCTATAAACTATCCACGTATCCATAACACAAATCAAAATATTGAAAAATCAAACCTACATTCCCATTCCTAGTTTGGGATTCTTGCATGTCAGCATATCTTTGATCTATTGAACCTTGTAGAGGTTTCCTAACTCCTCTTTTCCTTGCCATAGAAACCTGTTGGATAGTATCTTCCTCTTTCCAGTCCTCTAAGAGTAAAGCTACTAAAACAAGGGTGGATGGAATGGAATCCATGTAGTGTATATCCTTGACAATTTACAAATGGGACAAAGAGACATAAATATTATACTTGTGTATTTAAAGGAAGACTATACTTATCAAAGCAAGAAGATTATATATATAATCATAATTTCAAATTTAAATTTATTAGCAATTTTTAATTATTCATTTTCTACTCTATTTTATGCTTTTTATGCTATTTTTTATTTTATTTTTTATAAAATAAAGATTAACATATGAAAAAAATAAAAAGGCAACAACAACTTCTTAGATAAAGAGTCTTGCTCTGTTGCTAGACGGGATATCGATCAGAGGAAACACAGTAACAATAGTAATTCTGGCCCAATCAGTTTTGGCTAATTCATGATAAAATCATAGCAAACAAGAATACATCAACTTTTGCAACACAAGATCTGTGTTCAAACTTCTGGAGACATATAACGATAAATTCCATTTTCTCCTTGTCAATCTGTTCTTATCACATGTATATTTAGCTTTTCTGAGTTTGCTTAGGCCAAAATCTCCAACCTTCTAATGGTTTTTGACCATCCTTACCCAGCGTTCATCTCTGAATTTTATTATTATTGTTTATATATGCTACACTTTTTTTCCATCTCTTGACTTGAAGTGTTCATCAAACCTGCATACCAATGGATTAACATATGGATCAATTGTGGCAAATGGTTATGAGATTTTAAGTGACGTGATGGTCTACTTCCCAAAACACATTGAAATGAAACCAAAGTTTAAGTGAAACCCACTTTTGGATTTTTGTTAAATATGTATATATCACCATGACAGAAAACGAAACAAGAGCATATGATCTAGTTTTTGAAAGCTTCATTCGAAAAGGTAAAGGTAAGTGGTATAAAAGTTTTGAAACTTATTTTATAAAAAAGAATGGATTGAAGCTTTTTCAATGATGTGTATAATATCATTATACAAAATGCACAAAGGTCATGGAGATGGAAGAATGAATATTTTATAAATTTGTTTTGGTAAGGATAAGGATAAATGAAAGTTGTTAATATGGAAACTAAATAGGAAAGGAGAGCCAAAGCATGACAACCTATTAATTATTGGATGCGTTTAGAGATTCCATGTTAACTATGGTGAATGATTTTCTGAAGCATATTATCTATGTAATATTGAAATAACCTATAATCTTCCACGATTATATGATTATATGCAATTTTGATTAACGAACCATCAATATTTAATAATAAAACCAATCCTTTCATTAGAATGCTAAAACTTCCTTAACGTGGAAACCGGAATTGATGTCAAGTCAACTAGAGACATAGGTTGGGGGTTCTTCCATGCGAATGATAGAAAAGGAGAACGGTGAAGATTATATTGCCTTGAAACCCATGGGGAGCCTAGCAAGACTTTGTCGGCCAGATTTTGGTTGATGGCCAAAAATGTCATCAACAAAACACAATGTTCCCCCAAGTTTCCGGGACGCGGGAGCGTGGGAGCGGGGAAACACACGGTGGGGGCGTGTGGAGACTACCCCTAAATTCTAGGGAAATTCGAGGGGGGCGGGGGGCGGGGGGGCGTCGAGGTCATAAAAATTATAAAAATATATATAAATTAAAAAAAGTAAAAATTATAAATGCTAGATAATAATTATAAATATCATAAATCATAACAATGTAAATTAAAATTTAAAAACTAGCAATTTAATGATAATCTAACAAGCATGTTACAAACATACACAAGTGACAATTCAATGATTAACTTTAATGACAGAGACTTTTCTAGCTTTCCCAAGGTATGACGGTGCCCTAACATGAGCTGATCTGTCTTTGCATATTATTGTGCAAGCACAGAGTATTCAAATGGAGATTAGTAAATTGCAGCAAAGCTTGGAGTTTTAGATCAGGGCCCTTTCTACTACAATCCATGGAAGCAAGATCTGAAAACAAATATGAATACGATTTGGTACAGGTACAAAAGAACTAATAAAATTAAAATGCAGATGTATATATTTCATAGACACAAAAACATCACATATCACAGAGTGATATAGTAGAGCTATATTTATATATACAGTGTATTGACACTGTCTAATGTTTAAACTTCCAACTTTATGCAGGTATTCACAATAGAACTAAGCAAATGTTAATGTATGAAAATAATAACTCAAATGTTCGACAAGTCTTCATAGGAGAATTAAGGCTACACCCTACAAGCATCATGACACATTGTGGCTGCGCGCTACTGCTCACTATTAAAATCTGGTTGCAAGCTAGATTCTAAACAGAACTTCTAAGTACTTGAATTTATTATATTTGGAGCCCGGACTCTGGATGTAAAACGTAGCAGAAAATGAGAGGATATAATTGCCTGGTCATGGCCCAGAACACAGCCCAGAAACACATTACACAGCCAGTACTATCTCTTGGAAAATCACTGGTATTTAAGAATTTAAGTTTCAGAACGCACAATAAACAATTAAACTCTTTGAAATTGTGATATAGAGATTAACCAGATATTTTTTAATTTCGAATTTTAAAAAATTAAAAAATACAAAATCGTGGGGGGGCGTGTGGGAGCCCCCCGTCTTCGGGGAGGGGCGTGTGGGGCGCCCCCCACAAGCGAGGCGATGTTCAGAGCTAGGAGGCGCGCCCCCTCCCGCGTTTCCTGAAGTTTCGCTTTTTTGGGGGCGTGAGGAAACGTTTCTGGAGGAGCCCCCAAGCCCCCGGGGCGTGGGGAGCGAGGGGGGTGAGCCCCCGACCCTGGGGGGCGAGTTTCCGTGGAACACTGAAAAAACATAACATCAACATATAGTTGACCCAAAAATCTAGATTGGGCTCAACATGACTCTTCACGATGTTATCTCCTTAAATTAAAATGAGGGTTGCTTCGAGCAACCTTATCAAAATTTGGTTCTAGTCAAATGAAGGTGTAGGGGGGTTATAGCCATTATCAATCTTTCCCTATCAAAGAGTATTAGAAGCTTTCATACAATCATCTTGAGTTCTCGTGATCAAACAATCCTCTTTATGGAAATAGTCTCTTACTAGAGATCTAATGGTAATTGAATTTGAATCCAAAAAATGTCCCTAGAGTTCAAGGGTGATTCACCAGTAGTGTTGTGCATCGCTTTGCTGCAACTATGTTGGAAAAATGAAGGCCTATAAATAAATATGAATAAAATAGATAAGATATGGTAGGTACCAACTTTAGTGACGCCCAATGAGTTATTCATGAAATCCTCAAAGAACAAAACATGCAACTTAGCACTCGAGCACCCTTTAAGAATCCCCCTGCTCATACTTGTAAAGTATAGCAGCCAAGCTTTGGATGAGTAATCAATTGCAATATTATATTTTCTCTCAGATTAGATCAAAATTAGAGATGAAGAGATCATATTGAAATATATGAAAATGGGCACGATACTCAACCTCTAAGATCTACAACGAGAGTTTGGGGGAGTTGCTTTAATTTGGTAATTATGGTTATGCAAACTTTAAAGCTGATTGAGGTTATTTGTGCATGTTAATTCATTGGGTAGTTATAAAGCACCAACACTATTTGTTAGATGATGATGCATAAGCATCACCATACAACTGAATGAGAAAGATGCCTTTTCCTTGGCATGATTTCCATAATGTAACCCATAGACATTTTCATTCAAATCCATTACTTAAACATTCCCATTTTCCAGACCGCAATGACTTGTGGTCGTGCAAAACTTTCATTATTCCCTAGGAAAATAGGAAAATTCCCAAGGCATCACAAGTTCCATGAAACACGGGAATGGAAGGTACGTCAATATTTTAGGTCAGGATGCATCCCCATGCAACTAAGAAGATAAGATAATTTTATTAATGCCCAATGAAGGACCATGTTAATAAATCAATGGGAATCAAACGTACAATAACAAGTGTAAGTATATAGTTGGAATGCAAAAGCAACTCCTGGCCTTAACCTACAGTAAGCAAAAGCTCAAAAGCTAGACAATAGTACTCGAAAATGATAAGATACTAGCAAAACCCATCTCAATCAAAACCCATCTCAATCATAAAAATAAGATATCAAGTCACATCATAGCTAGAAGCAAAAATGAGCAAAGAAAGAAGAACATGACTCCTCCATCGACTTATCAATCAAGGGTCTAATACATTGTCTGATAATCTCATTCTAAAAGAACATAAAGGCTAGGAAAAAATGGACCAAGATGTGCATTGATGGGCAGACGTTACCTATCTATTGTTACTATCTTGACACTCGAGGTAGTTAAGAAAACTTTAAATATGGAGTTCTGAATGCGTAAGATGGTAGAAAGACAATCAATAGGAATGCACAATACAAAAAAGCCTCCTCAATCCTTGTGGGCACTAGTTTCCCAACTATAGGTATGGAAGAAATGTGCAATCTTAGCGATCATTAAGTTGTTGTCACATGGAATTCTTAACATGTTTCTTACGGTCATATGCCACTAACAACAACCAAAAGAAGTAAGCAATCTTCCTGGCAAGGTTTGTCTTTGGTGGACCTTGTAGAATCTATCTCCTAAAATCCATTAACTCCCTCGAGGAAATAGGTAGACACCTCTTGTCCAAGTATAATAAGAAAGTGGTGACGGATCCCCCTGAATCCCTATAGACACAATGGAACCTCCCCCTAATCTCATAGTATAAAAGGAAATGGAAGATAAGGTGTTATTCCAACTCGATTCCTTATAGGTGACAAATCCAATAAATCCTTTGTGATGTTGGGATATAATGATTTCGCTCAATCTGAAGACAACATGAACAAACTCTAAGCTGGCCTAAAGGAATCCAATGCTTCCAAGTATACTTGGGTCTAATATTAATTCCATCTGTCAACAACATGAAATGCTCAACACATAGACATTTGGAAATTGTACTCGTTGGCAGCATGTCATGGATTGAAGAACATGTTCATGTTCTTCTCCTACTTTATTTACATTAATAAATATACCTAGAGCAAAATTGAAGGCCTGCAGATATCTTACTTGTTCTAAATGGTTGATCTTGTATTGAATGTATAGCTTGAAATTATATTCCATGACTACATAAATGTTGTGCGCTTAGAACATACATTAGTTGTTCTAAATGGTTGATCTTGTATTTAATATATAGTTTGAAATCATATTCCATGACTGCATAAATGTTGTACTTAAAACATATAGGTATGAATTTAACAAGTTGTTAATGGGCCTAGGATATCTTGATCCACTTGAAATTAGTAGTTACTTTTAATATATGGTTCACTGTATATTCTAATATTGTTGTTTCCTTTTATTATCCTAGCTAACATGTTTTAGTAGTCCAAGATCTAGTGGCTAGAGCACACTTTTTGTTTATGTTTTCTGTTTGTTGTTGGTTTTAGTTGACTTGTCTTACATAAAACATTGTAAGCTTTAAATAAAAGAAAGCTTGGAGACCTATTGTAGCTCCACTCTAATCAGAAACAAAACTAAAATAGCCACAACATAAGGATCAACATCAATGCTTATTAGAGAGAGAAAAGAAACCTATGAAAAATCACTTTCCATATATATTACTTTGTGTAAAGTTCCTCCTTCCCATGGTCAATGACCACATCTATCAAATATCTTACTTTAGGGAATGTTCCTCCCTCCCTATGGTACCAAGTTGTGCTCTATGATCAATGTAATGCATTTTAATTCTTTCATAAGATACTAGGTTGAGTGACTTTTTAAACATCAATGCTTATCAGAGAGAGAAAAGAAACCTATGAAATATCACTTTCCATATATATTACTTTGTGTAAAGTTCCTCCTTGCCATGGTCAATGACCACATCTATCAAATATCTTACTTTAGGGAATGTTTGCCATGGTCAATGACCCATCTATCAAATATCTTACTTTAGGGAATGTTCCTCCTTCCCTATGGTACCAAGTTGTGCTCTATGATCAATGCAATGCACTTTAATTCTTTGATAAGATGTAGTGCTGGATTAAACTCAATGGATTTTCCAGAACAAACTGTATTTCTGTATTTAATTCCTACAAGTGTTAAGTTCCTAGCAATCGATTTTTTTTAATCATATTTAATTGTTGGATCTCCCATGGTCAATGACCACATCTATCAAATATCTTACTTTGGGGAATGTTCCTCTTCCTTATGGTACCAAGTTGTGCTCTATGATCAATGCAATGCACTTTAATTCTTTGATAAGATATTGGGTTGAGTGACTTTTTAAATAATGTCTGTAGTGCTGTATTAAACTCAATGCATTTTCCAGAACAAACTGTATTTAACTCCTACGAGTGTTAAGGTCTTAGCAATTGATTTTTTTTAATCATATTTAATTGTTGGATCTTCCTTTTTTTTTAATCATATTTAATTGTTGGATCTTCCATGTTAACTAATTTCATAGTGACAACACAGTTGTACCAGTACCAAAATATGCTCCCATCAAAATATTTAGATTCTGACATCATGCATACAAAGATGCGTATCAAATTTTCGCCACCAAAAATTGCATTAGCATCTTTATCAAAACCTTATGTTTTTGTCAACTTGCATTCAACTGCTACCCAATCTCAGGCATTGTCCACATGAAGAACCAAATGTTAAGCAGTTGCAGTTGCCCAATGTCATGAACCAAATGTCAAGTAAAAGCTCGCTAAGGAGAAAGCAGTTTCAGCATTTATGAGCAAGTGATTTTATTTCATGTTCATTTCTGGTGTTGAGTATCTCCTGTGCAAAGTTCAGGCCAAGGGTTTCAATGTGAATGCTTGCATAGGTTAATCAAATTATTTTTTATGTGCTCTGAACCAAAGTTTTTCAACTGACATACTCACATACTTACATCTATATATGAAGTAACATGCAGAATAGTTTTCTGTTCTTATCAAATCTGGGCCTTTCTGGATATCCTTTCATCTCTGCTGCAGAGCCACACCCATCATGTAAAAGAAGTAACAGGTGGCTAGAATTTGGCTTGTTCTTGGATAATGTTCTTAATCATTCTGGTCAAATTCATGTCCCTGGAAGCTTGGCTCTTCAAGGGGCTCTGGCATCTGTTGCTTATGTGACAGGAGGATTTCTTTTATCATTGATAAGGGGGAAGGAAGACTTCTGGTCCTGTTGCTATTTCTACAAAATCAGGTTGTTCACAAGATTTAAATCCCAGAAGTTGTCGTCTTTACTATAATGGACTTAGGAAGATATGTGCACTATTTGATATTGGTAAAGGAAATAAACTGCAGGGAAATGTTGCGTGCAAAGAAGATACACTCACTATCATTCTAGCGAGAATTATGTCAATTATGGGAGGAAATCTACGTAATGAATGTGAACTCTTTCCATCATATTCTGTGTTAGCTCTTGCCACTGCACTTGTTCCGTCATTTGACAATTCCTCTTCCAAGTTATTGCCCATTCCAGTTGATGATACAAGTCAAGAATTTAAGAAAGAAAGGCATGAATCTTTACGAAGTCACTGTGAAGTTCAGGGTCGTGAAGAATGGGATAAGCTTTACTTGTCTGTGAGGAAAGATGGTCGTGTCAGAGATGTAACAGAGCCCAGGACTCGAATAAAATTTCCTACAGCTCTTGCTAGTCATGGTTGTGGAAGCAGCAACACAAGTCCAATTTCCCAGGTGCTTGTTGGTATTGGTTCTCGGAGCAAAGCAGTTTCTAAAGTTAAATCGCTAAAAATATATGCTTTTGGTTTATATGTTCAGCCTGATTCTGTATGTAAGAAACTTGGTGAAAGGTATTTACCTTTCCATTGGAAGAACTGAAGAATCACCTAGACCTTTTTGAAGACATGTTGAGACAAGATTTGGAGATGACAGTTCGTCTTGTGGTGCACTAGAGAGGATTAAAACTTGGTATGGTGCGGAATGCTTTTGAAGGATCTGAGTGGCAGATGATGATGGAATGATTGCATTTTGTTCCTACTTTTCAAAAGATATTTCTCTTTCCCCGGGAACCACTATCGATTTTCATCGTTTGTCAGGAGGACGGCTGTGGACAGAGATTGCTGGCAGAGTAATGTTATTCATTCAGGAAATATTGGGACAGCTAGCAAATATTAGTTAATAGATGGCAATACAATTTCCACATCCAAAAGGGGCGGATACAGACTGTTCCAAATTTATTGCAAATTGTTAATTATTAGTAACTGTTTTATTTTTCTTTCTTTAGAAATTGGAAATTCTATAATTTCCAAAGCCAAAGGAGGGGTTCTTGCCTGGGTTGTGAGTTTCTGCAGAAGGGTTAGAGGCTACTTTGTAATTTTTTTTGGAAACTTGCAATCTGAATATATGACTTCATCTCTTATGTCTCAAGTTCTCTGTCATTAAATTTGAGTACCTTGTGGTTTTGTGTAAACTGATTATGGCTATGAATTCCTTTATAATGATGTTTTTATTATAAATGTTCATGCTATGATTAAGTATCTCAGATTTCATACTTAGAATGTTTTTCTGAATATGGTGTTTAAATGTTATGTATGAATGAACTATTTGTTCCACCCGTTGACATCAGTTTTATTTCAGTCCAGTTATCCAATGCTATTCTTAGAAGCTGATGTTTTCAGCTATCTTATGCTGTCTCCATGTGAATTAATCTCTTGACCCCTAGAGAACCCATCCTAAAATCCCGTTTCATTCAACTCGAGGTGCCTAAACTTTGTGCAAAGGAGTCCGTACAAACTTTAGGACAAACAATAACAATTGTTGTCTATATGGTGTCTTTTAAATGTTTTCCATTAGATATTCCGCTCCTTTTGGTCAAATATTTGATAGTTTATGAAATGATACATGTTGAATCTCTTGCGAACATGAGTCGAATATATGATGGTCCTAACAATATGTGATGTCGGATATTTGGCGTTTGGGCAGAAAAAATATGACCTCCTTTCGAAAATGGACTATGCTAGCTTTTAGACATAAAGACACCGAAAATCCAACACGTAAAAAAATGTGTGTCGGATAGGAGACACCATCGATGGTTTGTAAAAATATACTCTGTCGGATATGTGGCATGCATGCAATGAATATTCGACACCTCGAAATTGGATTTTGTCGTATTTTAGACGTATGGACACCAAGATTCGAGAATATGAAAAACCAATTTGTGGATATCTGGCATGTTGGCGCTGAGAATTCAACACTTTTAAAAATATGTGCGTCGAATATCTGGTAATATTGATGGTTTGTAAAAATATACTCTCTTAGATATTCGACATGCAGGTGGTGAAGATTTTATGCCTGAAAATTGAACAGGTGTCAGAGATATGACATAATTGCATGGAAGATCTGACACCTAAAAATTAGCGCGGTCAAAATTTCGATGTAATCTGTGTCAGAACCAATGGATTATTTATATGCAAAAAAGTCGGTGTTATGAGTCTCGGGGTTCAAAATATGTTTTTTTTCGGATTATGGACACAAATATCAAAATATGAACAAATTGTCGCCTGATTTTGGGTTCAAATCTAGTTGTGAAGGAAGTTTGTAAAGCATTTGACCTGCATGGGTTGGACTTGCCAACAAATAAAGATGACAAAGTTAAGAAGAATCAAACCTGGTATGTAAGGACCAAGAAAGAGGTTGAATCCTCTTTGAGCACACTTGGATAAGAGGTCTTGCAGGATGAACAGACATCAAAATATTATTGGACAAAGGTGATGGTTGAATTGGTTTGAACATAGCCTAGTGAGCTATCTCAAGTGGTCGAGTGCTATGAGTTGTGAGGAAAAGGTTTCAGGTTCAAATCCTCGGGTGGCTATACATTGATATATAAGGGCCCCACTTAATCCCCATTGGGTTAGCTCTGTAATAAGAGGGAATGGGGTGAGGCTCCTTCGGGTGGGCCCCCTATGACTTATTCTTGTGTACATAGAAGCCCCTTTGGGGAGTTTGTGAAACAAAAATGAAAGAAAAAAATAATTGGTTTAAACATGCCTCACTTAATATATTTGATCCAAAGATATGAGCATCCTTTAGTTTCTCTTGATGACATGGAGGATTCAGGATAAGCTATTGATACAATCATTGGCAATGGCCTTGGTATCCATTTTCCATATCATTTTCATTGAATTAATGTTAAAAGGTGAATCACTATATAGGAGCAAGTAGTAGATCCTATAGCACCTATGAGAGTGCCCCTTTTTTGGTTGCAAAAGACAACTTGACAGTTTGAGCAAGGGGTGGAAACATTTCCATTGTGTAGTAGGATTGTATGTGCATATTGAAATGTAAAATGAAGTGACTATTTTGGGAATGAATAAGTGCATTCATAGGGGTTGTATGCAATGGTTGGAGTATCTACCCAATAAATTCAAGAATAGAGAGGATCCAATGTATAAAAGCATGACATAATGGGTCAAAGTATTGATGTAGTAGTAGGTTTGAAGAAGTGCAACACTGGGACAATTGTATAACCTTCTTAGTGGAGGTTGGGTTGTAGCAACAATAGTAGGTAGTCATAAAATAGTTGGATTACAACAATAGTAGTAGGAAGTTGCAACAACAATAATAGGCAATTACTATAGCCTTGGAAAATTGGGTTGTAGCAACAACAACATTATACATTTGGGTTGTAGCAACAGGTGATCAATAGTAACACTAGACAATTGGGTTGCAACAACAACATCCTTTGATATTTGGGTTGTAGTAGCAGTAGAAGGGAAATACAACATCATGCGACCCATGAAGAAATATTTGGTGGAGTTTATCAAAGGCAATTTGATCAATGGTAAGTTGCACAATGTTTCTAGCAATAACAATACGAACTTATTGAAGGAGTTAACCATGGATGCATGTGACAGTATCAACAACAAACTTCATAGAACAAAAAATCTATTAGATATTCCATTGAGGACAACAATGACTTTAAGTGGGGGATTATTTAATGCCCTTGCCTTGCAGCTAGTGAATTTTACACAATATATATGTAAATACTAAAAAATAAATCATAATAATAAATCAATAATAATGAAGAAACACATCTTTACTAAAGTGCATGACTTATCAACCATGATGACTAATCAAGGTGTATAGAAGCATACCTTTCCATGCCATTGTAACACATTCTATCATCTACTCACTACTAAATTATTACATGTTTGTACTTAACGTATTTTAACATGTTATCCTTCCCATATTGGATATTCAACAACTAAACCATCTTCATATTTGGGAAATGAATTTTGTTCATTTTATTTGATATCAACATACCATTTATGATTTATCCCTTGGCCACACCTTTTAAAAAACTTTATTTGACTCATCTTTTGGAAACTATGACCTTGTTAGAGATTTTCTACTCCCCAAGTATTTGACCACAACAAGTTTTAAATAAAAGCTCTTTTTTTCGTGGGAAAAAAAATTACGCTAGTGCATAATTAAAAATTGTGCTTCCATAACAAATCCAAATTTAGAAGAAAAAAAAATTCTACAAAATTTAAAGGAAACCAAAAAGAACAAAAGAAAAATAAAGAAAAGTATTACAAAGAATAACTATATATCCCATGAAGAAAAAAATAGAGCTTGGGCTTCATAGATTTGGTGTGATAAACGAGGAAATAAGTCATTGAAGCAAGCCAACCAAGCTAACCATAATCATAATTTCAAAACAAATAACAAGAAGAATTATAGGAGTCGTCTTAAGACACAACAACCATCAATAGTCATATTTTCTTATACACCAACCAAACATTGATCATAGATTATTAGAGAGGAATAAACAAAATGGATGTAGCCTTCACCAGCTTTTTACAAGAAACAACATAAAATAGATGCCATTGTTTGAACTTATCACTGCTACTAGAATATAAATTCGAGGGTTGTAGGAGTTATGTCCTACTAGAAACCACTATCATGCTAACAACTATGAAAAAGGATTAAAGAAACGAGCCCATACAAAATATTTATTTAACTCAAGTTGAAAGTGAAAATGTGTTGCATACTCTGAATATCGTGTTTCACAAATAAATTAAAAGTTGAGGGTATCATTCCAAATGTTGAATTCGTCCTCAAGTCGCAAGTTGAAACATTGATTAGGGTTTTTAAAGTAAAAGTCGGGATAGTGGATTACATGGACAAAAGAAAAGAAAAGTCATGACAACAAAACCTTATTGACTTACATTGGAATCCGAATTAATTGTTAGGTATTATAAATTCCATGATTGAAGGCATGGAAGTTTTTGTCTTAGAAGGGCCCCTTCATATATGACATAAGTTCTATAAGGTATTTGTCAACCTTGAAGGATTAAAAAATAAAACTCTATTTCACATATACTCAATAGAGGATTAAAAAAGTTTAGCTAATTTCAACAAAAAGGAAAGGCTTATCAAGGCCTTAAACCAAGTTTTGTGTGCGAGAGAGAAGTATGTAATATTGGTATTATCGATTAAAACAAAATGGAGTCTAATAACGAGAAAATATAAATATTTATTAAAACATCAAAAAATTATGTTTCAGTTCTATTTAAAATAAAAGGAAATATTGGAGAGAATTATATTACTATTTCTATTGTTTTTGTCGAACATAAAAATTATATTAGTGTTGAATTTTTGAATCAAATATTGATTCCTAAGTTAACTATAATTGAAATTCTATACTTTTGGGACACGAAACAATATGAAGTAAGTGATTTACAACTAAACATTGGATATTCTACCTTCACGCCACAATTCATTATTGGATCATTGTGGAGCAAAGATAGTGACATGATTTTGGGGACCTTCATCTTAAACAAAAAGAATAAGCATTTTATTTGTTCTTGTAAGAAGAAGAAAATAACATTTTAGGACGTTACAATGAAGTTAGATTCACAAGGTCCATCATCATAAGACTTCAAAAATATCTTAAAGGTGATCTCCCATGATAATCAAAAGTTAGTTCAAAAGACACAAAAGGAATTTGAAAGGTTTTTTGTTGATAAAGATGAAGAAATTTCTCACTTGATAAACCATAATCAAAGCATACTCTCCCAAATCAAGAAGATAAAGAATGATAAGAAGTCACTATATGGAAAACCAAAACAATTTACCAATAAGGAACACACAATTGATAAAGAAAAAACGATCGATCCAATTGAATTAGAAAATTCGTTTGACATAAAAACCATGGAGAAAGGAACCAATACAGATATCACAAATCCTAAAAATCCAAATCCAATTGAAGGTGTATCTTCATATATGAAAGTATGAGTGATCGAAAATCCAAGTACCTCTACCAACAAAAATTTAATGAGAAACAAAGTGACACAAGTGTACAAAGAATATATACTACCACAAGTGCATCAGGAAGACAATATAAATACAAGAAAGAAAAATCAGGTCAGAAGGACAACTTATTGACATCCCAATCACAAGAATCGATACCTTAACCAACCAATATATCAACATCAACAAAATAAATTGACCTATATGTCAAACAATATTAAAACCAATATAATTGGGTCTTATAATAGTAGTTCACAATAGAAAGATATAATAGAATAGTGCCACAAAGGATCAATTTAGGGTGGACTGACCCTTACACAATTCGACAATTTTATTCAACGCTTATAAGGTCATATATCTTCATGTACTCAACCATGATGAACTTAAGAATGAAGAATCTTGAGAATGTATTAAAAGCCAAAATGAAAACATAACTTTTGTATGCTTGGAAGATAAATTATTTTCAATGGGTAGGTAATGCAATGAACACAATACACACACACACACACACACACACACACACACACACACACACTAAATTAATAATAACAAATCTTGATTAATTATAATAAATAAACACATATTGACTAAAGGAGTGACCTGATGAATCAACATGACCTATTAATTATGGTAACTGGTCAATGCATATATAAGCATATTGTCCCATGGCATTGTAACATATTTTATCATCTATTCACCACTCAATTTTTACATGTTTTTCCTTTATGAATTTTATCATAATATCCTTCTTATATTGGATATTTAGAAAATAAACTTTGTTCATTTCAGTTAGCAAGGGGAACCTCCAACCATATGTACATGCAATCATTGGAAGGATTTGACCAGTGGTGATGGTAGATTACAATGTTGGGAAAGAATGTGTTAGGTAGTCTTGCATGATGGCACAACATGCCTAAGTGCCAGATGGCTTGACAAGCAATTTGGATAAGTATGGAATCAAGATGACAATCATCATTTAGGGTTTCTTATAGAGGTTGCATGATCACTTGTACGGTGGAAAATCCTTCATGGGTGTATGGGAAACAATGATTTGACTTGGGGTGCAACACCTTAGTTTGTGGGAAAGAGTGCCTAGGCAGTTGGGAGTGCATTGAAAGTTGGAAGAATAAATTCTCAACATGAACTGAAACACAAGGAAGGGTAAGGTGTTCCTTGGATGTTATTCATGCAAGTTAGTTGGACCATCAAATGCACAAGATTATTGGGATTTCTTGAGAAAGAGGGTACAAGATCGATTGGACACGTAGACCCAAAGGTTCAAATCTTAGGAGATATATGGGTGGATTACACATTGGGTACATTTTAGACACGGAGTAGATTGCAAGGAATTTTAGAAGAAGGAAAGGCAAGAAATCATCCACTATATAAACATGATGCTTACATTGTGCAAAGTCACACAAGTTTGGTCATTCATGAAAGGGTGAACACCAAGTTCTTTAATTATTCTATGTATGGGGTTGGCATAGTAGACTACTAGGATGTTGGTTGAGTGAACCATGGAAGTCAGAAAAGATATGCAACATTTGCTTGGATTGAGAAATCCTTTTGGGTAGTAGGAATTGTTTCCTTGGATTCGATTATACATTTGTTATGCAGTTACAAGCAGAAGGTCATACTCCCTTGTTATATATTTAGAACATTCTACATATTAATCAAGTTAAGGAATCCACCTTGTGTTTCATCCATACATTTGTGTTGTATAATATTTATGCCTATTGGATGTTACTATTCATTTCATTATATTGGATGGATACATGTTATTCAATATTGGATTAAGAACCATGTTTAAAGAAAATTGTGAATGGTACAAGGAAAAACTACAAATATAGTCCAGACTTGTAATTGTATTTGGAGTAAGAAAAGAAGATCGGTAAAATATTGGATTTAACCACATGTGCTGTTTATTGCATGTTTATCCCTAAAACTAGACCTAGGTGATAGAATTGAGAGAGGTTGGCTTATTATTGTAATATCAATAACATTTGCATGAACATATAACCATAAGATATAACATGTTTAAATTCCTATGGAAAGCATCACAAAAAACAATAAGATCTAAGAAACAAGAGAGGCAAGATAGAGGAGGTGATTTTTACATGGTAAAACCTCAAGTTGGGGAAATATTCACAGAACTAGGCATTTTGTTCTTCAAGTAATCGCCCCAACTTACAACGCTTGAGTTCTCCACACATGCATACACCACACATTGCAATTGAGCCTCCTTGACCTCTCTTATATATGCTAGAGGGACAAGAAAACATTTTCCATGGTGAATGTGGATAAACACACTTTACAAATTAGTAATTTTTTTAAAGAATAACATGCCCAATAGTTTAATAATCAAACATATAAAACGATTGGTGTCTATTCCAAGTAAATTTAAAATGGAAGATTATTAGGTTAATCCTGACTCAATTAAGGGTGATTATGTTAATCATGATGGGTTTACTCTTGGTAATTTGTTGGCCCATGGTATTTGGTGGAACAAGGATTTAGCCCATGATATTCACTTATATTGAAAATATTTAAAAGCTTGATGCACTCCATTATAAAATGTTTACATTATCTATATTAGTCAAAGTGACTAAGGTAATAAATATATCTTTAAAATTAGTGATTGTTTTTTGTTAGTGTGAACTTCTTGTGTTTTTATGTTATTTATATGCTATATATAACTTAGTAATAAAGGATTCTTAAATGTCTACATATTTATGTAACCAAATTTTTACTTGAAGGGTTCACCCACCATAGTGTTCGTCAATGTGGTTCCTCAAATCTTTTTTAACCTTAGGTCTTCTTAATGTAGCCTCTATAACATAAGTTTTTTCCATTTGTTCCCTCCTCCTTATTACGATAGAAATATATATGGTACGAGTTGATATGAGTTACATAATATAGTTACTCCCACTAATTGTCCATATTTTTCCATGTCATAGGGTGATACTTCGTCCCTTTAGCATGCACTTTTCGCTAATGATGAATATTATTTTCATACACTTACACGTTAAATTATATGTTGTAAACTTGGGTGTCCACCTTTGTAATTTCTCAATGTTGACGAATAGGTAAGCCACCTCCTTTGTGGTTCAAGGCACATTATCCACGTGGTATTTATGGGTCATCAAGATTTAGGAATTTTAATCCTACTCTTATTAACATACTAACAATAATAATAATATATTTTTAAAGTCATAGTATAACCAAACACCAAATTCGTATATAACTCCTTTGTTTGTGGGACAAAGGATCCCTTTTGTATAGGAATTTTATTGTTAAAGTAGGTGGAAGTGTACATATACTACATATCCTCTATATTTGAACATGTTACATCCTAGGAGGAAACACATGTTCTTAACCATTAAACCCACTCAAGTATTACACATGTGACACCACAAGCCCCACCACATGAAGTGTCCATTGATATCTCTTTTCTCTAATTTCCCTTTGTTTGTATATTCAATTTATTCACGTTATTTTTTCTTCGTATATAAGGTCTGTCTCTAGATGTCTCATTCCTAGGATGAACTATGAGTTTCTAATATATGTGGCTTGTGGGTTGTTTCATATATTAAAGGAGGTGGTTTAGTTCCATGTCCACTTTTTTTTATCAAAATTATAATAATAATATAACTTATGCTCATTACCAGGGATAAATTTAGGGGCGAATTTTAGCCCAGTGGGCTATTTTTCCATGTTTTTCTCCCAAAAAAGATTCGCCATTTTGCATTTTTTGAAGCCCTGTTTCGCCCAATTTTGATGGGGTAAAAAATTTTCACTCAAAAAATCGCCAAATTATTATATAAATGATATAAAATGATATAAAATCCTTGGAAATTAAAATATTTTTTGAAAAATATCGCTAATCATTTTATAGTTGGCGTTTTAAGAATTGGTAATATTCGCCAACATTTATACACTTTTAAATAAGTATGGTTCCTTAAAATCATCCCTGCTCATTACTGTTGGAAATACTGCGAGGGGGGGGGGGGGTGAATCAATATTGATCACTTTTTACCATTTAAAACTTTAATCATGTAAACATTAACCATTGACAACACCATTCATCATCACATAAACCATACACATTGCACAAGAAATTTAACGTGGAATCCCAAACAAAAGAAAACCACAAAATGTTTTTCTTATATCATGTCAATATTACATTCATAGGAAGCTCTAACTTCTAATATTTTCTAGCACCAACTCGAAGGAAGAACCAACCTAACGGAAGCTCCAACTCCATAATTTACCAGCATCGACTGGAAAGAGGCTCCAACCTAAAGGAAGCTCTAAACCCATGATTTACCAACACTAACTAGGGGGATCCAACCCACTTATTTATAGGCTCTAACCTGAAGGAAGATCCAACTCCTTGATTTACCAGCACCAACTAGAAGGAGGCTCCAACACCCTATTTATCAGCTCCAACTAAAAGGAGGCTCCAATTCCCTAAGGTCATAGGATCCAAACTACCTTAGCACCACCCTGACACACTAGTTCTCCGGCTCCAACTGGAAGGAATATCTAACTCCATGTCCATGACCCATCCTTCCACCCTAATATGAATAAGATAATCAAACTATCACTTTCATTGTATATGTCACTATCACTATCAACTTGTAACTGTATCATTGCCTCTATAAATATGTAACTGTATCACTTCCTTGGTTAACATGTACTTGTATCACTATATATGTCAACCTGTATCATTGTATCACTACCTATGTCAACCTGTCACAATCACTATATATGTCATAATGCCACAATCACTATCACATTATCTCAATATTCATCACACTATATCAATGTGTACATGCCTCAAATCTATACCCAGAAATGATCATCTATTGATTTCATTTGCATCCTCGACTTTTACATCATAGACATTTTCAAAACATTGAACATTCCAAGATATGATCCATATGCCCCAACACAACCATGGACTATGTCATGATAACCACTATGATCTATACCAAGACCATCATACAAATTCCTAGATAATCATCAAGATTTATGTCAATATCAACCTACAATATGACCAATATAATCATCAATTTCTATGCCAAGATAATCATCAAATATGCCAAGATAGTCACCAAGATCTATATCATTTGCAAGACAACAAGATTAATCCTAGTCCATGAGAGACATGTATCACCACAAAAGAGAGACCCAAAAGAGACATACCTTTGACAACAAAACATGATATGAAGAAGAGATAAACCCACCTAGGTCATGCCATCACATATACTTTACAATAATTTTTCCAATGAGCCAATAAGTTTGTGATTTTGGTATCGTATGAAAAGTTTCATCAACCTTCTTCTCTTGAATTTTCATTGTCACAAACCTTGATTTTCAACAAGTATAAATATGAATATGTAATGAATCATGATCAAAAACTTGTACCACATATTCTTCAATATCTCTACTACATCTCCTCCAAGGTGCACTCTTTGAAACATCCTAGATCAAAAGTTATAGTGAAAATCCCAAACTTGCATGTTTAAAGATTATTTTTGAGTCATTTAGAAGACTCGACTTCTTCTTCATATCATATCTGTGAAACTCTAGCAAACCAGGATCTAAAACTTGAATCATATGTTCTTCATGATTTCTAATACTCCCACTCTAGGTGTCACCATAAAAAAAATTAGTATAAAAATATATAAAGAAATTTACAAACTTACATGTTTGAATATTTTTCAGAAACCCTAACTCTCCAAGGTCATACCTCTAAAACTATGACGAATAAGCATCTATAACTTATAACGCAATTTCTTCAATGTCTCTACTTAACCTTATCATAAGGACACGATCTAATTCATCCTAGAACAAAAGACATAGAAAAAATACCACGATGACCTGAAACAAATTTCACAACAAAAAAGTCCAAATAGAAATCATCATAAGATTTCATCTTCCACTAGAATTTTGGGATTCTTCACTTCACATTCTCCTAAAATTCAGTCCTCTACTCTTGTATATAAGCTCATCAATTTGATAATAAAAAATGAAATGTTCCGTCTCTTATTTATACATGTCTTAGGTCACTTTTAGGGCAGACCTAGCACTTAAAATTCATTCTTGTTTTCTGCATTTTAAGGGGCCTCTTTAATGGGTCAATGACCACTTCATGGCTTCATTAATCAGATTTGACTTGCCTTATTTATAACTTCACATCTTCATCAAGGGGGTTTTGGGCCATATCCTGATCATCATATGTAGCAGATACATCATCATTTCTTGTGGGGATCCTTGCCACTTCTTGTGGTTTAATGGACCAAAGTACCACAACGTTTGGGGTCATGTGGGCCAAAAATAATTGTTTTGTGGATAATCCAAGCTTCACTCCAATATACTTTGTGCCAACCTCAGGGGATCTATAGGGCATTCTCCAACATGGGTTATGTGATACCAACCACATGGTCATGTGGACCCAACACCACTATTTTAGGTATTTCTTCGCATTTCTTTTCAACATTGCTTCAAGGAAACTTTAGGGAATTCCTTACACTTATCGTCGGCATAGTCATGTGGACCCAACATAATTTCTTCAGAACATTCTATATATTTCTTCAGTACACTTTAGGGACTTCTTTATGCTCAACATCATCATGTTCATTAAGGGCTTCTCTAGGGGCTTTGCGTACAACTTAAAGTGTCTTCCTGTGAGGGCCATGTGTAACTGATATGCCATAACGGGACCACTTTGGAGTTATATACACCGATGTCAAGGATTATTCTTCAAGGGATTCATTAGGATCATTAGGGTCTTCTCTAGGGGATTCAATTCTTCATAAAAAATTACCCAAACAATTTATCTCTACTACAACCACATCACCATTATCACCTTGACACCAATAGAAGCACCATAGATATATTCACCATTTTGACATCAATGACACCTTATTTGACATCAATGACACCTTGTTTAACATCAATGACAACTTCTTCCAATAATTACATGTCACCCCTCCTTGAAATACTTGACTGGACCCTAAGTAGTTAAAAAAACCCAACATAAATACCTTTGATGTTTTAAATAGTATAATCACATTGTAGACGGGTTAACCCATCACATATCGATATTCTTTAGCATTATTTTTTTATAGGGATATTGGACATAACTCCTTTCCTTGTGGGTCCAAGGATGACTTTGTGTTTGAGTCCAAGTTGCACTGGAATTGATATTATTTGAAATGTTAGGTAAAATAGTATATTTTTTCATAGCAACGTTGATAAGTTGATTGGTTAAAGTGATGAATAAGGTGTCAACAATGTGTCCCTTGAACACGCTTTGAACTTGATATTCCTTCATCTTAATTTTAGGGTTCTTATGTTTTACTTTAGGTATTACATCTTCATCATATGCTTTTGTAATGTAACTACGACAAGGGAGGCGAAGAACACTCACCGGTTCACCCATCCAACAACTTTTCCACATTGGAAACTAGCATGCCCAAGTACAACCATGGAAATATTGGCACTTGGGGTGCATCCAGTAGCAACAAGGAAACTGTGGGCAGTGTGATGTCTAGTGTGTGTGCACAAGAAGGATACTTTGACCATGGGGATATTCGGAAAATATTCCAGCATTGGCATGGGTAATGACGATGAGGCATGAAGGCCAATGAGTCTACTTGTTGGGGCTTGGTGGTAAGACACCCCCATGAAGAAAAAAATGGTTGTACACCACATCAGGCACTTGAGGATGCCATTGAAATGATATTAGGGTTCTG
>LPNX010979218.1:1018237-1035004 GCA_001517045.1 Pseudotsuga menziesii | reverse complement strand
ATACAACTTATCTTCACCACCGATTTCTTCACAAAATCTGGAAATTCATGCTCAGCAAATACACCAGCCTTACACCCTCGATTTCTGTGCTCATTAAATGCATCCGTACAGCAATAAAAGACAGCCGTACAGTCCCTCGAATTCTGTGCTATTTATTGACAGGCCGTACAGCAATAAATGTTACTGTACCTTCCTCGAAATCTGTGCAGGAATTAATGCAACGTACAGCAGGAAATACACCTCGAAATTCGTGCAGAAATTAATGCACCGTACAGCAGACCGTACAAGCCGTACTCCTTGATTCTCGTGCCAATAAATGAAGCAGTTCGTACAGCAGAAAAATACCCTGGCCGTACTTCTTCTTGGGATTCATGCCAGCAAAAGAAAAACCAGTCTCGACCTCCTTTGTTCACTGAAATCTCTTCAGCAGCCAAACCTGGAAAATCGTGCCCTTCTCAAGCAACTCGACCTCTCTCCTTCAGCTCTCTCTTCTTCACCTGAAAAATGAACAAGTGAAAAACCTTTTGCCTCCCTCATGCTTTTTGTTTTCCCTAAGTGAGTTTCTTAATCCAACGGTGGAGAAAGAATCAAATCAATGGCCAAGATGAAATGAGAGTGAAATTCACATTTATTTATTTCTCATAAATAAATTCACTCACTCACTTAAATTTATCAAAAAGTGACTATATAGTCATAAAGTCACATTTAAGTGACTTTAATGTGAGGGTCACATTTTTCCCTCTTAAAGTGACTTTAGGCAAAATTAAAGTCACCTAGGGAACATCTGCCTAGGTACAAAAATCAACATGAACGTGGGCAAGTCATGCTAGAACGTGTTTGGAGGTATGAAAGGCATGGGTGAGCACATGGGTGAGTGGGAGTGGCCCAAGGAGGAAATAAATGCCCAAGGAAGGCCAAAAACCACCTAGTTCGTGCACTAACACCTCAAGGACGTCAAAATACCTTAAAAGGGGGAAGGGGAGTGCATGAATGGTCGAATTCAATAAATGTGGGTGCTTAGGTGTCATAATGATAAACCTAGAGTGCAACAAATGTGTAGAATGATCAACTAGGAGCGCATCAACTATGGCAAATGATCAATTTCCCTAAGTCTAAACCATAGAAATCACTGCATAGAAGAAAATGAAAGTGTCTAAGGTCTAAGACTATGGTACTAAGGATGTATTATTCTCTAACACACCCCCTTAATCCTGACTTAGTATAGCTTATCCAAAAATATCATGGAGGCCTTGGAAACAAAGGCTCAAGTCACCTCCTACAACATAAAATTTTACGTGTCCATGAAAACAAGGAAAAGAGGAAAACCACATGGGAACAAAACCTCTCCTAAAAAATGGACATGGATCCAAAAATATGAAATTTTATGGTATCCATAACCATGTATCATGCACCCCAATAAGTGATCTCATGTGGGTGGAGGTCTTCTCTATGAAGTACTTGGTGAAAATATCAGCAATTTGCTCTGCAGATGGGCAATACCACAAGGATATCACCTTATCATGCACTAAGCTCCAGATGTAGTGCATGTGTATTTCAATGTGTTTGATACTCTATCTCTGCAATGGATCTATGGAAATCTTGATTTCAGTTTTATCGTCACACCAAATGACTATGGGTGAATCAATTGCAACTCGAAGTTCCCGAAGAATACCTTGCAACCTTACACATTGTGTAGCTACATTCACTGCTCCTATGTACTCGGCCTCAGATGAAGATAGGGATATGGTGTGTTTTTTATTTATTGACCAGCATATGCAACCATTGGAAAGCATGAATACATAACCTGAATTGGACTTCCTATCATTGGGATCGCCATCCCAATCAAAATCAGAAAATCTAACTAGTTCTAGTAGAGAACTAGCAAAATAGTGTACCTTGAAGTTCCTGGTGCCATGTATCTACTGAAGGATCCTCTTGTATGCCTTCCAATGGATCTCATGAGTTTTCTGCATATATATATATACAGCACATACATCATATTCTAAAGCAGGTCTAGAATGAGTAAGATACAACAAACTCTCGACTAGATTCCTATACAATGAGTTGTCCAGCAATGGAAAGTCACCAACTTCACCTAGTTTAATAACAGAAAGGAATGGGCACTTAGATGCCTTGCATTGAAATATTTTAAAATTCATTAACAGGTCTTCAGCATAATTTTTTTGGCTGACCTTTATCGCTTCTTCAGATTGAACAATTTCCATTGTTTCAACAAGCCAAGATCGGTCATTGAAAATTCACTATGCAAATATTCTTTGATTGACCCAACTGCTTTGGTAAAGCTACCTGTAATCAAAAGGTCATCAACATAGAGTCCTATGACCTGCAATAAACCATCAACATGCTGCAAATAAAAATTAGGATCAGACTTGCATCTTTGAAAGCCAAGTGAAAGCAGAAATTTGTCCATCTTGGCATACCAAGCCCTTGGGGCTTGCTTGAGGCCATATAGTGACTTATTTTTAACCTACATACAAGAGAAGGATCCTCTTAGAAACATTCAGGTTTCTGCATATATATATCCTCCTGTATCTCACCATGAAGAAATTTACTATTGACATCCATGTGGTTAACCTCCTAGCGCTTGGAGGCAACAATGGCTAAAACTAGCTTGATAGAGTCCATCTTTGCAACCAGTGTAAATGTTTCTATATAGTCCACTCCTTGTACTTGAGAGAAGAATTTGGAAACCACACTTACCTTATACATTATATAATACCCATCAGCAGAAACTTTGGTCCTATATACCCATTTGCATTGCACTAGCTTCCTCTTGGAAAGTAAGGGAACCAAATCCCAAGTCTAATTCTCCTGTAGAGAGTTGAATTCTTATTGCATGGTTGTTTTAGATATTAGGTCAATTGATGCTTCTTGATATGATTTGGATCAGATCCAACCATCATGAATCAATTCTCAACAAGATACACTTCACTTGTAAAAGAAGCAGTATGAAATTGTGATATAGTCTTCCTAGGATCTAGTGGATTTCTAGCTAAATCCCCAGCAACTTCAAGAGTTTTCTCAGCCCACTTGGGATGAGTTTGGGAGTCATGTTCAAAAACATATTCTTAATCCATCTTAGAATAAAAAATATTATAAATGGAATCATTACTTACATCATCTTGGTGTTGAGGAGAAGAGCATTCCCCTGGTGCTAGTTTGAAATCTGGAATGACCTCTTCTTTGAATTACACACTTCTTTCTCTGAAAGTATTTTGAGTCGATGGATCAAAAATATTGTATCCCTTTATATCTTCATCATACCCAACCATGATGCAATCCTTTATTTTTTACTGCAAGGCCTTTCTCTTTTCTAGAGGTATCCTATCCCAAGCCCTTGAGCCAAAAATTCTGAAATGTGAAATATTTGGCTTGTGACCAAACCAATCCTCATATGGTGTTTTTCCATATACTAATTTGTGAAGAGATTTGTTCTGAATGTATGCAACACAATTAATGGATTCATCCCATAGCTTAGGACTCAAATCCTTAGCTTCAATCATACAGGTTTCCAACTTCTTGAGCGCCCTGTTCTTCCTCTTTGCCACATCATTTTGATGTTTGTATGAACCCATATGTGTTTTGTGTAATATAAGTTGTTATTCAACCTACTATACTTGTCTCTTATCTCTGCTATGATTATATGATTCTTTATGTGCATTATTGGTAACTTAGTGATCTAAGTGATTACAACATTGGTTCTGTTGCCGGTAGTACATGTACGGATGAAATGACCATTAGCAGATGATCTTAGAGCAAGATATTAAGGACTGGTGGGAGTGTAATATTACAAAATATTTGTAGAATTACTCTCATAGAAACAAGTTGACTATTTCCTAGGCGAAGGAGAAATTCTTCACTGAAACACATGAAAATTTTGTAGAATAAGTGCCTCGGTTTTTGAAGAAATTACTGAATGAAAAAGCCAGTAGAAATTAAGGATCAAGAGTTGCTTTAGAAACTGATAAGAGGAGGAAGAATGAATTTGTCAGAGTGTTTTACGATTTCTATGCAGACTGCGTTGTGGAAGAAAGAGTCTTTGTCGAGAGTATCAAAGCAATATTCTATAACAATTTCACTGAGCAATTTCTATGCTCACTGACGACCCTTTTGTTTCAATTCATAATCGACGGGGGAGTAGGACACATCGTTGAACCTCATCCATCACTAATCAAACCACCATCAAATACTAACCAGTCAGAGAGGCAGAAAGCATGGGAAAAATTTATTGCAGAAAGGGAGTGGGAGTACTTCTTGAGCAAATAAACAGAACTATCCGGGCTTACTAAAGCATCGGGTAGGATATGGGGGGGGTATCTGGTCATGTGTCAGGGTATAATAGAAGGGTTCTAGTCGACTATAGAAGGAACCACCAGCAATGAAAAATTGGGATAAGAAAGAAATAATTTAGACAGTGATGCACAAAAGCACTCTGGATTTGTAGAAAATAGAGAGAGATAAGAGGCAGAAGGGAAGGGATGAACATAGAGATCAGGACATTGCACCACAGAGAATAATGAATTCCAGGGTGACAGAACATGAAGGAAATCTTCCAAATTTGGGTCATGACCAACAAGAAGATGGCATAGATGAGGAAGACGTGTCACCAATGGAGGAATATCTATGGATAGAGCAGCGTGAAGCTCCCCATATTGAGATACCCAGGAGGTAATACTTCTATCTCTAGTAAATCATTAAACAAGATGCAAAACACATTAAACATGTTACAAAGAGACACATATATAATGTGGTTCACCCAAATGATGGGCTATGTCCACACAGAAATTGCCAGTCCTTTTATTACCGTCCAAAAATATGAAGGGATACAACCTACAGAAATACCACTAAACTTCCTCTTCACGCTCTCACCATCTCTCTCACACAATCACAGAGATATTTTACAATACAATACAATACCATACATAGCTATATTACAATGATTTTCTTTTATAGGGGAAATACCATGTGTCCACAAAATTGTTGGCTAACAAACATCCCTAAACCCCAAAGTGGGGGAACGAGTGTACAGTACCCTTGGGGTACAAACAAGACTGAATAATATCTCTGGATCTGGAAGATTGGGCTCCATAACCAACAATATCACACTTGAAGACTGATCACACCAACTCCACCGCTGTTGCACTTGCTAGACTATGCTCTAGACCTTGGACTTGGGAATTTTCTTATTTTCACCTTCATGCTTGAACGCCAACAGAAACTGAGCAGGAACTCAGTTTCTCTCTGGTTACTCCCTTTGTCAACATGTCTGCAAATTTCTGGATAGTAGGTATCGTTTCCAGTTTTAACAGTTCTTCATCTAGAACAGATCTTATGAAGTGGTACTTGAGCTATATATGTTTAGTTTTCAAATGAAAGGCTAAGTTCTTTATAAGATGAATAGAACTTTGGCTGCCACTGTACAGCCTACTGTTCTCCTGCTTCTTACCCAATTCCTCCATGAACCTTTGCAACCAAATCATCTCCTTACTAGCCTTTCTAGCAGCAACATACTCTACTTTTGTTGTTGAAAGTGCAACAACCTATTGCAGTTTTTAAATCCAACTTATTGTTTTTCCACCCATAGTAAACACATACTCTGTGGTGCTCCTCCTATTGTTTTTACCACCAGCCATATGTCCATTAACATATCCCTATAGAATAGTGTCTAAACCTCCAAAACGTAATGCATGAGAAGTGGTACCTCTCAAATACCTAAGAATCCACTTTACTACTTTCCAATGCTCTTTTCTTGGATTATTCATATACCTACTCACAACTCCCACTGCATGTGCAATATCTGGTCTTGTGCACACCATGACATACATCAAGCTTCCAACCATTGATGAATAGGGAATCTTGGACATGTGATCTATCTCTTCCTGTGTCTCTAGACACATCTCCTTACTTAGTTTGAAATGGCTTGCTAAAGATGTACTAACTGCTTTTGCATTCTGCATTCTAAACCTCTAGAACACCTTTTCTATGTACTCATCTTGAGACAACGTCAATTTGCGATTTTTCCTGTCTCTTATTATTCTCATACCAAGGATTTTCTCTGCAACACCCAAATCCTTCATCGCAAATGATTTAGCTAGCTTTCTCCATTGTCAATGTGACAATTGATTCACATCTATATCTAGGAGCCAAATAAACTCTCACAATTCAAAATAGTTTACAAAACAAGCACAAAATAGTTGAAAGAGTAAACTTTTCATACACACACGAAGCCAATAACCTATATTATTATGATTGTCTAACATGTAACTATGTATAGAACAAGTATATAGTAAAATATGGAAAAAATGTGAGGCCTTGGAGGCCATATGGATGCATACAAGTGTCAGCACTAGATTTGACCCTCAAACCCTCCTAGGTGGACTAATGAGCCTCCAAATCATCCCAAACGGTCACGAATGCATGTGTGAACATGAGTGAGTCATGATAGAACATGCATGGAGGTATGAAAGGCGTGGGTGAGCACATAGGTGAGTGGGAGTGGCCCAAGGAGGAAATAAATGCTCAAGGAAGGCCAAAAACCACCTAGTTCGTGCACTAGCGCCTCAAGGACATCAAAATACCTGAAAAGGGGGAAGGGGAGAGCATGCATGGTTGAATTCAATAAATGTGGGTTCTTAGGTGTTATAATGATCAACCTGGAGTGCATCAAATGTGCAGAATGATCGACTAGGAGCGCATCAACTATAGAAAATGATCAATTTCCCTAAGTCTAAACCATATAAATCACTGCATAGAATAAAATGAAAGTGTCTAATTTCTAATACTATGGTAATAAGGATGGATTATTATCTAACACACCCCCTTAGTCCTGACTTAGTATACCTTATCCAAAAATATCATGGAGGCCTTGGTAACAAAGGCTCAAGTCACCTCATACAACATAAAATTTTATGTGTCCATGAAAACAAGGAAAAGAGGAAAACCACATGGGAACAAAACCTCTCCTCAAAAATGGACATGGAGCCAACTGTATGAAAGTGAATGCTATCCATAACCATGTATCATGCAACCCAATAAGTGATCCAGTTAGGTTTAGGTCTTCTCTATGAGGCACTTGGTGAAAATATCAGCAGTTTGCTTTGCATAAGAAAAATACCGCAAGGATATCACCTTATCATGCACTAAGCTCCAGATGTAGTGCATGTGTATCTCAATGTGTTTGTTCCTCTATATCTACACTAGATCTGTCGAAATATTGATTGCACTTTGATTTTCACACCAAATGACTATGGGTGAATCAATTGCAACTTGAATCTCTCGAAGAATACCTTGAAACATGACACTTTGTGTAGCTACATTCACTACTCCTATGTACTTGGACTCAGTTGAAGATAGGGATATGGTGTGTTGTTCATTGTTTGACCAGAATATGAAACCATTGGATTTTATGAAAATATAACCTGAAGTGTACTTTCTATCATTGGTATCGCCATCCCAATCAAAATCAGAAAATCCAACTAGTTCTAGTGGAGAACTAGCAACATAGTGTACCCTGAAGTTCCTAGTGCCATGTACATACTGAAGGATCCTCTTGTATTCCTTCCAATGGATTTAATGAGGTTTCTGCATATATATATCTAAATCACATACATCATCTGCTAAATCAAGTCTATAATGAGTAAGATACAACAAACTCCCGACTAGCTTCCTATACAACGAGTTGTCCACCAATGGAAAGTCACCAACTTCACCTAGTTTAATAACAGAAAGGGGTGGGCACTTGGCTGCCTTGCATTAAGACATTTCAAAATTCATTGACAGGTCTATAACATACTTTTTTTAGCTTACCTTGATCCCTTCTTCATATTGAACAATTTCCAAACCAAGAAATTGTTTCAACAAGCCAAGATCGGTCATTGAAAATTCACTTTGCAAAGATTGTTTGATTGACCCAACTGCTTTAGTGCAGCTACCTGTAATCAAAAGGTCATCAACATAGAGTGCCAGTACCTGAAATACATCATCAACATGCTGCAAATAAACATTAGGATAATACTTGCATCTTTCAAATCCAAGTGAAAGCAGAAATTTTTCCATCTTAGCATACCAAGCCCTTGGGGCTTGCTTGAGGCCATAGAGTGACTTATTTAACCTACATACAAGAGAAGGATTCTCTTGGAAAAATTCAGGTTGCTGCATATATATATCCTCCTGTGTCTCACGAATAATAAATTCACTATTGACATCCATGTGGTTAACCTCCCAGTGCTTGGAGGCAGCAATGGCTAAAACTAGCCTGATAGAGTCCATCTTTGCAACCGATGCAAATGTGTATGTATAGTCCACTCCTTGGACTTGAGAGAAGACTTAGGAAACCAACCTTAAATTATACATTATATCATACCCATCAGCAACAAATTTGGTCCTATATACCCATTTTCATTGCACTAGCTTCCTCTTGGAAAGCAAGGGAACCAATTCCCAAGTCTCATTCTCCTGTAGAGAGTTGAACTCTTATTGCATGGTTGTTTTCCATACTAGGCCAATTGATTCTTCCTGATATTATTTTGCATCAAATACAACCATAATGAATAAATTCTCACCAAGATACACTTCACTTTCAAAAGAAGTAGTGTGAAATTGTGATCTAGTCTTCCTAGGATCTAGTGGATTTCTAGCTAAATCCCCAGCAGCTTCAAGAGTTTTCTCAGCCCACTTGGACTGAGTGGGGGAGTAATGTTAAGAAACATATTCTTAAGACATCTTAGAAAATAAAAAATATCAGAAAATCTATTGGAGTGGTTTGATAAAATCCCAGACGAGTTCTGTGCAGACCGTGTTGTGGAAGAAAGAGTCTTTGTCGAGAGTATTGAAGCGAGATTCTATAACGATTTCACTGAGTAGTTTCTGTGCTCATTGCTGACCCTTTTGTTTAAATTCCTAATAGACAAGGGAGTAGGACACATCGTTGAACCTTGTCCATCACTAATCGAACAACCATCAAATACTAACTGGTTGGAGAAGCAGAAAGTGTGGGAAAAATTTATTGCAGAAAGGGAGTGGGATTACTTCTTGAGAAAATAAACAGAAATATCAGGGCTTACTAAAGCATCAGGAAGAGTATGGGGGGGTTGCTGGTCATGTTTTGGGGTAGAGCATAAGGGTTCTAGTCAACTATAGAAGCAACCGCTAGCAATGAAAAGTTGGGATAAGAAAGAAATAATTCGGACAGTGCCGCAAAAAAACACTCTAGATTTACAAAAAATAGAGAGAGATAAGTGGCAGAAGAGAAGGGAGGAATGTAGAGAGCAGGCCATTGCGCTGCAGAGAAGAATGAATTCTAGGGTGACTAAACTTGAAGGAAATCTGCAAGAGTCAGGTCATGATTGATAAGAAGAGGGCGTAGATGAGGAAAAAGTGTCACCAATGGAGGAATATCTATGGATAGAGTAGCGTGAAGCTCTCCATATTGAGATACCCTAGGAGGTAATACCTCTATCTCTAGTAAATTCGAACATGAGTTCCCGAGTGCAGGCCATTTTCAAAGAGGACCTAATGATACAAGCTGATGATTTCGGTGTATGGAGCCAATTAGACGACGAAGGAAACGATGTTGATCATCTGGTAATTCATCGACCTATGGAAGGAAACTAGGTCACATTCCAATCGTATCCATCCAAATGAAGTATTAACCTACTCTACCCAGGAAATGAAGGAGCACCCCCCTTCCAAACACAACTTTATGAAACACAGAACAGTCGGATTCACAAGGGAGAATATCTGAGCTACATCAATTGGCTTGGACATCAATCGAAGAAGTCGAATTAGTCAAACTACTTGTCGACGAGGATTTGATAAATAAAACTTCTGACGCGAGCAACAGTTCCATAGAAGCTAGATGTAAACAACATAGAGTTGCAAAGAATATCCCACCACCCCTACAACCCCCACCTCCACCATCTGAAGGAGACATTGAAGTTGATGACATGGGACATGGTGCAACACACATCCCCCTGTATGAGGGTGACGAAGATCCCAGATGACACTGGTTTGTCTGTGAATCGACATGGGACGCTAACACTGTAACAACTGAAGATAGACAAATGGCGTAGTTCGTCAGTGCCTTGCAGAAGTGGGAATTGAATTGGTATATGACATATACCAAGAAGACACCTAAAGCGACCAAAGAATAGATCAAGCAACAATTATTATCCTTCTTCAAAACACCAAATGCAAAGCATTTGGCTACGAAAAAGAAGAAAATGACAGTTCTGAAACCCACAGAAACTGTCTGGGATTACGACAAGCGATTGAAGGATTTAGTAAGACAACTTGATTATAATATAGATGAACAATATTAATTCAATGGTTTCTTGCAGGACTTTCACAGAAAATCCAGAGACATATTAGCCTAGAGACATTTAAAACATATGAAGAAGCACTCATGAAGGCATTGCAGGTCGAGATGGATGAAGATTACCTAGCATGCCCTGTGATAATCATCTTGAATAGAAGTTGGAAATAAGCAAAAATCATTAAGATAACTGAAGCTCAAGGGACAATATATTTGGTGCATGAATTTCTCAATGGTCGGTCATACCAAAGATAATTCTCGACAACAGATTAGCTGAAAAGATGTCCTCTTTGTTCAAACAAAGTGCTTCTGTGACATCTTCCAGGAAAGTGGAATCCATGCAACAAAAGACTTCCTATTCAACATGAAGAATGGAAAATCCTCCTGGTGTGCAATCTGCGAAGTTAAGAGTCAGGCGACAACTGATTATCATTTGAACTCGAAAAACCAACAAAACTATCATGCTAGTTATCAAACTAACGTCGTTGCACAAAGCAATAATAATAATGAAAAAAATGATCAAATCAATAAAAAATATGAAGTTCAGATATATGAGCGTTGGTATGACAATCGTCATGGAGGAGTTGTTGGTCGAGGTCGATTAAATGGAAACTGGGACAACATACCACGACGACCAATTCAGTGTTTCATGTGTTATAAGGAAGGCCACCGATATGCAGAATGTCCATATAAATATTAGACCGACCTGAAATTTTGTACTATTTGTGGCATGGGATATCACTCACTAGAGGATTGTCCCACCATACTTGAAAAATAAATAAGAAGAAAATTGTTAATGTCTTGTCGTGTGTTCAAAAATGTGATATAATTCATACAATGAATTTACATGTAGTCACTAGACAAGGAACAAAAACGGGAAGTGATAATCCACGGATAAGTAAAATAAAAATAAAAGATGATTATCCTAATCCCATAAAACAAAAACAATTATACAACGATGCATCAATTATGTTCCAAGAATTTCCTAGACAAGAAGTAATTTACGATAATCGACAAAATGTATCACAAGAAATACTTAACTTAATACACAATGATAAATCAGTCGCATAGTTTATTGATGTGTTATATAATATTAAGAACAAGCCTAGTATGGCGAAACAAACTAAGAATATATGAATCCTAAATCAGAAATATAAGAGTGATGTTGACCCACTTGTCGACCTAGAGATAGAAGGATATCACATTCAACAAGTTGTTCGATTTTGGATCCCAAGTAAATATTATGACACGAGATACATGGGAACAATTGGGTAGACCTCGACTTAACGAATCAGGCATATACTTAAAGTTAGCAGATCAAAGACTTATCGAACCTATTGGGGTTTGGAGAAATGTCGACACGACCATAAAGGGTATCACTACAAAAGTCAATTTTGAAATTATAGACCTTAAGGAAGGTTCTAGCTCATTCTCAGCTTTGGTAGGCCAACGATGGGGTCGAAAGATGAAAGCATCAATCTCTTTAGACAAAGAATAGATAAAAATTAAAGGAAATGGATAGAAAGTAATTGTCCCCATTCATCCTTTTCAAGGTGAACCTTGGACTCAACCAATAGATGAAGAATTCGACACCCGACAAATTTACAAGATCCAAAATAACGAATACTATATTGAGCCAAATGCTTATGGGGAGCTTCAATTGGGGAATCAAGACTGAATCGGATATAATTCGGATGCAGAATTATACGGTTGGGAGATAGAAAACTATGAAAACCAAGAAATAGGTTGCTGGACTATTTGAGCCATATCAAAAAAACCAACTCGACGATGATTTTTTGTTTCCATCATTCCAAATATATTTTTAAAGGAGAATTAGGGAATACCCCTCTTTAGCACTGATTAAAACAGAAAATAAACAAACTCTCCGATATAAAGAAAGGGAATCACCAGTCCTCCATATCGAACAAGTTTCTAAAAACTTAGGTGAGCATGGCCAACTACAAAGCCTGGTCAAAACGTTTACAGGTCAAGTTTCTCAATGTTGGGACACCCATCAGTCGAGGATACAAATGTGGACAACAAATTCGACATACTTCGTTGAAATATTTGGTGGGAGGAAGCTAACTAAACATGCACAAATACCAATCTTCACACAAGGACAAGACCTTGAAAATCACATAAGTATATCCAAAAGGGAATGGAGAAGACTTGGGTACAAATATTAATGAACATGGCCACACCTATTCCCATCCACACATGACGATTTACCAAATAAATGGTATAAGATGGAAGAAGCTCAAGGTGAAACATTCGTATGGAATGAACTTAAAGAAAATTTTATTAAGGACTTTAGATTCATACCAGAAGACAATAAACTAGTCGAAGCAACAAATCAAATAAAAATATTTATACAACCAATTATCCAACCTAAGTCAACACAAAACTACAACCGATTAAAAACATCATGCAATAACATTGGCTCAAGTAGAATACCTCAGTCGACAAGGCTTCAACTAGAAAACAAACATACATATGGAAAAAACTTTCAGTGGAAAACTAATCATCGAGAGACGATAAAACCAATTATAACAATACTTAAGGTCGAAACAACCGACAAAGAAGATACCGACAGGATGAAAGAAACAGACTTCCCGACATCATTTTCACAATTTAAAGTAGGAAATCGATGAATCGATGAATGTAAGGCGCAAAAATGGATGGATGCAAAAGTCAAAACCAAAGAAATCAACATCTCCAATGATGACTGACCAAAAATGGCATGAATAGATGACTATTCGGATGATGAGCAAACATCAGAAATAGTTAACCTATTGAAATAATTCCAGGATGTCTTTTTCCGAGACTATAAATACCTAAAAGGGTTAGTACAAGAGATGGGTGAAATGAAAATAGATATCAAAACTGATGCAATACCTATAAATAAAAGGCCTTATAAACTGGCTCAAAAATACAAGGAAATAGTAAAAAAAGAGATTGACAACATGCTAGCAGCAGGAATCATTTACCCAATCGACCAGTCGGAGTGGGAAATACCAATAGTCATTCAACCTAAAAAGCACGACCCAACAAAGCTGAGAATTTGTGTCGATTTCTGGGAAATTAATAAAGTCACATTAACAGATCCATTTTCGACACCATTTGCAGATGAAATCCTAAATGAAGTCGCACGACACGAGTGCTATTCATTTACAGATGGATTTTCAGGGTACAATCCAGTCCCAATTGCTAAAGAAGATCAGAAAAAGATGACATTTGTCTGTGAATTCAGTTCATTTGCTTACATAGTTATGCCATTTGGGTTAAAGAATGCATCAGCTGTATTTTCCAGGATAGTAGTCAAATCATTTCAAGAATAGATATAAAAAACAATGGTTGTATACTTTGATGATTGGACGGTCTACTCCATGTTGAAGGATCATCGTAAGTGGCTAAGACTAATGTTGGAAAGATGCCAACAAATCCAACTTTCCCTCAATATAAGGAAATGCATCGTTTTTACCCCCATATGAATTCTACTAGGACATATTTTATGAAAGGAAGGTATCAAAGTCAACTTTGCAAAAACAAAAATCATTCTTGACCTAAAACCCCCAGTAAATCCAAAGCAAGTCAGAGTGCAAGTTAGGCCACACAGGCTATTATAGAAAATTCATTCATCATTACTCAAATATGACACACCCATTGGAAAATATATTGAATGAAGACCAAGAGTATGATTGAACTGATAAATGTGATGCTTCCTTCGACATGTTGAAGAAAAAATTAGTCGAAGCACCCATCCTCAGGTTCCAAAATTGGTCACTCAAATTTCATGTACACATTGATGCATCAAGCATAGCCATAGGTGCAATATTAACACAACCAGGTGAGGACAAGATGGACTATCCAATTGTGTATAGCCATCAAAAAAGAAATAAAACAGAACGTAACTATTCAACGACAGAAAGAGAGGCATTAGGAATGGTATTTGCACTCCAGAAATATTGACATTACCTATTAGTTAATCCTTTCATATTCTACATAGATCACCAAGTGCTAAAATACTTGGTGAATAAACCCTTAAATCATGGAAGAATATGTCATTGGTTGTTGTTATTTCAATAATTTGAGTTCGAAGTAGTAGTTCAACTAGGAAGGTTAAATGTTGGACCCTACCACTTTTCAAGAATCGACACGGGGGAGGAATTGACATGAGTCGAAGATGATCTCCCAGACACACATCTATTTCGAATAGAAGTTGTACCAGCAGAACTAGAAGAAATAGCTCAATTTTTAGAGAATGATCAAGCACCTGAAGGTATGAGCACTAAAAGGAAACAAATTCTAACAATGAAGGCCACACCATACAGTCTAATTAACAAATTCCTATATAAAATGGGCTTGGATGAAGTACTCTATCGGTGTGTCTTAGAGCATGAAAGAGAAAACATAATGCATTAACACACTATGGACTAGTTGGAGGACATTTTTTTTCAGATACAACTTCCAAAAAGATCCAACAGTCGGGACTACGGTGGCTGACCTTATACAAAGATTGTCGAAAGTTTGTTAGTAAATGTGATCGATGTCAATGTTTTCTTTACCTAGTACTGATATGCCACTAATATCGGTAAATCCAAGTTTAAAATTCGAAATTTGGGCTATCGACTTATAGGGATATTTCCAGTTCCAACAAGAAGGACAGATGCATGCTACATCATAACAGTAGTAGAGCATGTTACTAAATGGGCAGAGGCAGAACATGTCAAAACCTGTTCTAGCGAAGTAGCTTCCAATTCATATATGAAAACATAATTACTATATTTGGTTGTCCACTAACTCTAATCAGTGACCAAGGATCACATTTTATTAATATAACTATTACAGCATTAACAGAGCAATTCCAAATTGACCACAGACGAAGCACAACCTATCATCCTTAGTCGAATGGGGCAATAGAAGCATTTAATAAAACCCTATCAAGAGGCGTAACAAAAATTTGTAACAATGACAAAGGTGACTGGGACGAAAAAAATCCTGCTATATTATGGGCATACAAAACAACATACAAGCTCTCTAAAGACCAAACACCATTTTGACTAGTCTATGGCCAATAAGCAGTCATCCCCCTACACTTCTGACAACATACACTAGTAATAGCCGACATATTACACATTAATGTCGAGGAAGCAAAGAAGGATCAAATAATGCAGCTAGCTAAGCTAGAATAAGACCAATTTATGGCTATATAGCATCAAGAAATGCAAAAACAACAACAAAAAGCATGGCATGAACGAAACATTAAAAACAAGAACTTGTCGGTTGGAGATCTTGCGCTACTATATAACAGTCGGGTGAAAGGCAAACCAAAGAAACTGCACACAGAGTGGATGAGACCCTATATCATCGAAGAAATCAATGCCGATGGATTAGTCCAACTAAGAACGTTACAAGGCACAATATTTTAGAAGCTGGTAAACGGTGCCTGACTAAAACGATATCAAAAGTGGAAAAAAAACGGTTTTATAACTATTACCAAAAATCTATAAAAATCATAAAAACTAAAAACAAACTAAAAAACTCAAGCTATCAAAGATTGTCAACTGCACAACCCATAAAAATAGAAGAATTGAAAAAATTACTTTGGACAATATATTTTTTGTTACCTCCCCTGTTTCTTCGGGATGAAGAAAGATTTTTTCCCTGGGGATGATGTTGGAGGAGCTAGTCAGTTAGCCGACTAGACTAGCTAGCCAACTAATTAGAGATTAGGTAGGCCTCCATAGGTCATGTCGGTTGACAGAAATGACAAGTAGTTATTCATAACTATTTTGTAATCATATATAATAGGCTATTGAGACAGATACGAACTTGGTTCGGTTTAATGTTTGTATGAACCCATATGTGTTTTGTGTAATATAAGTTGTTATTCAACCTACTATCCTTGTCTCTTGTCTCTATTATTATTATATGATTCTTTATTTGTATTATTGGTAACTTAGTGATCTAAGTGATTACAACAACAACCTAGATTGATGATCAGCAAATCCCAATGCCACCACCTTGTTGGTAGAGATTTCAGCTATTTCCACTATGTCTGGAGTAAATGTTACTCTCTTGGCTTCTCTAGTGTGTATCATTTGGTACAATGAGAGTAGGTTCGCTTCCAAGTCTATTATAAACAAACATTAGAGGAATTTTGGGGTCTAAAATGGGCCTCCTAAGGAAAATAATAAAATAATAGTTAAAATAATAAAATAATATTGATTAATTTTGGAGGAAGAAAGAAAAAAACTACTTTTTGTGTTCGTATTTTCGACATATCTCCCTGTGTTTTTACTCAAATTTCGATCGGGAGAGCTCGTTGGATGCGGAATTTGATTCCACATCCAACAAGTACCCACACTGCATACTTTTGACGGACCCTGCTACCCCAAAAACAAGAAATACCTGAAAAAACGTGATGATGATCG
>LPNX010979218.1:959958-1018150 GCA_001517045.1 Pseudotsuga menziesii | reverse complement strand
TTTATTGAAATTCTATTGGTTCTTGAATTCCAACTCACAAAAACTTATTTTGGCATGTTTTCTTATAAGTCCCATTTTAGACCCCAAATTTCCTCTAATGACATTATTAAAATACCCATCTTCAAGATCGATCCTACCAATCCCTTTGGCTTGGATCTCTGAATCATCACCCATTCAAACAGTTGGGCCTCTGTCTGAATACATGGATGTGAATAACACTTTGATAGAGGCCATGTTCCTTGATTCTCCCAACTCTATAAAGAATGAAGAAGAGTCTAAAGAACCAACAATGAATGCATGGCACCTCTCCTTGTTGTTTGATCCCGAACCTCCATCCTTCTTCCTTGCGCCCTTAGAAAGTGAGATGTTGTTCTTCTCCAATAGTTGTGCCATCATATCAATGGCCTTCTTCATGCATGCACTCGTTGGATTCCTCCCTTTGTGAGAATAGGTGCATTTGGTCTTGTCCTACTTCTTCGTGTCCTTGTCCTTACAAGGATTCGAACCTCCATATGAAGATTTGGGTCTGTCTTGTTTCTTCTTGTCTTACTGCTTCGAATCCTTATCTTTCTTCTTTCCCTTGGATGGATTCAAAATTCTTGCAGCAAGAGCTTGGTATTTTTTGGATTTGATGGTACCCATCTGCGCTAGATTTCCTTTCTCTTGGGTCAAAGACTCCATGAACTTATCCAATGTAGGCATGCACCAGTTTCAAGCTATGAGCTTGCTAGAGTGAAATGTGCTTACAAACACAGAGTATTATGGCCCTAGCTTCGAAAGTATGGACAGTATGAGCTACTCCTCCTTCTTCTATATGCCACATTGCTTGAGTTGAAGCACCAATTACTTGAATTTGGTGAATAAATCTTGGATTTTCTCAAAATGAGCAGGACTCAAATATATGAGCTCATTTTAAAGCCGGTGACCTCTCATCTCATCAATATTTCCAAACAAAGCTTCAAGCTTCAGCCATACTTCATTTGGAGTAGTCAGACTCTCTACATGGAAGAGAGAGTCTCTTGAAATGCTCCATTTCTACTTGTGCTCTTGGTGAGAAATTGTTGAACATACCTGCAATGGAAAACACTTGAATCTATCTGGAAAATACCTCAAATTGCAGCTCAAACACTATGGATTTTATTTGCAACTCCAATCATCTCTGATATCATGTGAGAATTGATTAACAGCTAGATCTAGGAGCCAAAGAAACTCTCATAATTCGAAATAGTTTACAAAAAAAGCACAAAATAGTTGAAAGAGTAAAATTTGCATACACACATGAAGCCAACAACATTTATTATTATGATCATCTAACATGTAACTATGTCTAGAATAGGTATATAGTACAATAGGGAAAATTGTGAGGGCTTGGAGGCCATCTGGATGCATACAAGTGTCAACACTAGATTTGACCCTCAAACCCCCCTAGGTGAACCAAAGACCCTCCAACTCATCCCAAATGGTCACAAGTGCATGTGTGAACGTGGGTGAGGCACAATTGAATGTCTTTGTAGGTATTAGAGACGTGGGTGAGCATGCACATGGGTGAGTGTGATTGGCCCAAGGAGGCAATAAATGCCCAAGGAAGGCCAAAAACCACCTGGTTCTTTCACTAGCTCCTTAAAGATGTCAAAATACCTAAAAAGGGGGAAGGGGAGCACATTCCTAGTTGACTGAAATCAATGTGGGCTCCTGGGTGTCAGAATGATCAACTTGGAGCGCATCAACTGTAATACCCCGGTTTCAACCCCAATTGCATTAAATTATAAATGATGTAAATAACGTTAATAAATCATAGTGCAGAGATCAAGGAAAAGGCCCTGCCATGGATTTAGTCTTCTACATTTCAGCAATTAAAATCGATGTTGATGTTCATCATGCTAGCCGGCGGCACAATATAATTTTCTACATGATGTAAATATGCAATTAATAAAATACCCACAACTAGCTATGTCAATTAAACATTAAAGAGATGGGGGCATGATTTCACAAGGAATGGGGGGGGGGGGAATTCAAACCCTTGAGGCAATGGGGAAAACCCTTAAAACTGTCAACTACCAATTTTGTCCTTTGTTCCGAGTCATCCAAAATTGGTTGAGTTAGTTAATGCATGAGGATCAGAAGAGTATGGGAGTCAAAATTAGAATTGGGAAGCCACCCATTTTTGGGAAGGTGTGTTTTTGAATTCTTGGGCAATTAAATGCTTGGAAATGCATGCCCATCCCATGGTTCATCCATCAGTTTGGCTCTCTCATGTATTGGGGAGCTCCTGTGTGTTTCCCTTCATGGTTTTGGTTGGTTTCTCCATTTTTCCCATGGTTGGAAATTTGTTTTGGATCTTGTTGAATGTATGTGTGGTTGGGAAGTCATTTTCGGGGTTGTTGAGTGTATGTACAGCTGGGGAAAACCCATTTTGGTGTTGTTGAGTGAAGACGTAGCAGATATTTATGTTTTGGGGGTTTGAGATTGTGTTTTTCCCTTTCCTCACTCAGCTGGGAACTATTGAGCGTTTCCCTCCCAAATTTTTGCGTTTTCTTCAATATTATCCAAGCTGAAACTCATTTTTTTGTAAATCCTAGTAGCTGGAAATATAGATCTACGTTTTAGGTAGGAAATGGAGGTCATTTTTTTCTCTATGAAGCCAACAAATATTTATTTAATCGATTTGATCATTTGGGTCATATTTCCCCATTCACCATTATCGAATTTGGTTCTTGAGACGTTTTTGGTTCATTCCAGAACTTGCATTTTGTTGTGTAGTGCATCCCTATGTTGGCTTGGCTGAGTTGTGTCCCCTAGTTCCTTGTGGGAATCATCCCCATCTTGGGGGTGGTAGTGATGCTGAGAGATTGATGAGCACACTGGCCTGTGGTTGGGTGGAACATTGCAACGACATAGCTGGTTGTGGGATGAGCTTCGCTTCCAAGATCAGTATTATTGTGTTTAAATCTTTGCATTTACCTTCGCTAATGAATTAAGATGAACATGTGACTGAATGAAATGTATTTTGGTTCCGTTGTATGTTAAATATTTATGTATATGTGCATGTTACTAGTTCAATATATTTCGTTTTATTTTCAAGGGGACAGTTTTCTCGGATATGATTGCAGCATAGTCACATTCTCTCTCTGGTAGAAGGGTGGGGATGTGACATCAACTGTGTAGAATGATCAACTAGGAGTGCATCAACTATGGAAAATGACCAATTTCCCTAAGTTGAAACCATAGAAATCACTGCATAGAAGAAAATGAAAGTGTCTAAGGTCTAAGACTATGGTACTAAGGATGGATTATGCTGTAAAGGTCACCATTTCTCCCTTAATCCTATGATGTCTATCGGCCATACAATGAGCTCCTTCTCTCACACATCAGGGGGAAATATGTTAACACAAAAAATTGTTCACCTAGCTCTCGATGGTCCAAACCATAATTATACATCATAATCCCACCATTATTTCCTCCATTTTGACCTCATAACTAAAATTCCATCGAATATGGTCAAAAAAAAAAATATTCCTTCCCCCATAAATGAGGGAAGTTGAGCATTTATTGTGACTTATCCCCACTCTCTCCAAAAAGGACGAAAAACCCTAAAATGAGAATGGATAAAAAAACCATGGATAAATATCATGCACAATAAAATACCATGGGTCAAAAAACCTTGTATCATCCTATAAATACATTGTGAAGGTCTCCCCAAAAACACTTTTAGTCATACTTTTTGTCATTCATTCATAATATTACTTTTCACCTTTTTCCAGTGTTCCCATATTTTTCCCATGTCATTCCCATTATGTATGTTGACCTTGCTCCATACCCACTTGGATCCATTCCCTCTTTTTTACAACCATTAGTGGATACGACTAGAGAACCAAACCGTGGAACCGATGGACCATTTCCTCAGATGACTGCAGTGGCCCATGTTACTGAAAGGTATGCTTGTTATTGTTTTTCATTATTTAGATAAAATATCTTAAAAAATATAAAAAGTATTGTTGTTATTCTTACTTCTTATTATTGCAAGTCGAGGTTGATAAATCCCTCTCACCATGAACTCTAACCTATGATCTGGTTGATATAAGGTAGGTGCTTTTTCACGTAGTACGGGGGAAATACAAACTACAATAAGATAAGGTGATACATATGGGATCCCTCAAATAATCAAAAATAAAGCTCTCTTGGCTGGGGAGAGCAAGAATTCAAAAGAAAAAGGGAAATAGTAAGGTAAGGATAAAAATAAATTTGATATAAAACCTAACGAGAAGCAAAATCCTTCAGAACGAGCCTTAGGTTCTAAGAAAGACAAGCACAAAAGGTTTGAAAATTCCAAGTGCTCATGCTGCAAGAGAGGGAGTCATCCAGAGAACCTATGTATGAAGAAAACTCGTAGACCAAATGTCTAGACTCCTTGAATAGAACAATATTTCTCTTCCTAAAGGTGTAAGGAAGCCTAATTATGGAAACAAGACTGAAGATGATGAGACATGCCATGCATTGAAGGCGGGTTTCTCTCAGTCACAATATTTTCTCATTGATTATGGAGGCTCCAACCACATGGTTTCCTCCAAGGAATCATTCTCTTCTTTGGATCTCTATGGTGGTCCTAGCATACACATGGGAGATGACTCTCAAATCCTAGTTGTTGGGAAAGGTTGTTGGGCTAGGAAAAGTGCATAAGGAATAATCTAAAGCACAAGTGCGATAGAGGAAAAGAAGGCACATGATGAGATAAAAGAAGGTAAAGGGTGGAAGGGAAGCGCAGAGCAGAGAAACTTGTGACGAGGATTGGTGCAATGTGAAAAGTGAACCCATAGTCGGTGGAGGTGTGGTAGGTAAAAGAGTTAAGGCTAAGAAGTGGAAGGTCAGAAGACTGCAATAATCAGAGTTGACGGAAGGATAAAGGATGGGTTTTGCGGCTAGTAATGGTTGTGATCAATGTAATGCAAGAATTTTGCAGCTAGTATGGCTTGTCATCAATGTAATAGAAGATATTTTGTAGCTACTTGTTTTTGTAAAACTGAGTTGTACGTAGTCGACCCTGCGTGGTCTTGTAACCACTATAAGCAGGAGGAACCCAATTTGTATAAGGGTTACCTTCAAGAAATAATTTCTAGTGAGATTCAGTATGGTTTGTTGTTAGCTTGTTAGTTAGTCAATTAGAAGAAAATTAAGGAGATATCAGAGAGGAGTTTGATAGTAGAAGTATGTTGAGCCGTGGATCTGCAGCTGAGTGCATAGATCATTTTGTAGAGTCATTTTGCAACTGAGTGCACATATAGTAGAGTAGAATAGTCGATCCAGGTTATTTGCGGATCGGTAGGAGTAGATAGAAGAATATACTAGAGAGCATAAGAGAAAGAAGAGTCTGATATGAAAGACATATCTTAAAATAGTATGTAAGTCACAGAGTGCAAGGTTCTACCTATATTTCTCATGCCAGATGAAGAGCACCTTGGTGTTTTTTCCCATATGGGTTTCCACATTATTTCCTGTGTTAATGAATGATTGAATGTTGTGGTGAATGCTTAACTATTAATGTTGAATGTTTGATTACTTGCATTATTTATGGTCATTGTTTGAATGAATGTTGTAATACTAATAAGCAATGAATGAATGGATATCTAAGCATCATTGAAGAACTGTGTATTAGTTCAGGTTTAACACTATTAATTTATAATATAAGTCACATCACGGTCATTGAATATCAAGGAATCAGCTATGTCGCACTATTGCACCAGTTGTTAAGCTGTTAAGGACGAGAATGTGTCACACGTTGGCTGTGGTGCACGGTTGCACCTCTGTTGAGTAGCAAAAGACTCCATCCCTCCATCTCTATCAAGCACCTTGGCCACGTGCCAAGGGACTAGAATCCCTCGCTAACTATAGAAACATGGTTCTAGCAGTTACACATTAAAATATCTCAGGTGAGACTGCGCCTGCCTTGCAGGTGATTCTGACTGGGCTTGCTCTGTCGGGCCAATGTATTTGGTTGTTTTGTTTTTTTTGTGTTGTTGTTGAATCAGGGTCGCGAGAGTGGGGAAAGTAGACCAACAAAGGTTCCATTCAATTTCAGCATGGAGTGTTCAAAAATGTCCTATATGTGCCCTCCCTAGTAGCAAATTTGTTGGTTGTATATAAGATGGCTCACACAGGCTCACCAAAGTGAGTCATGTTTGATTCAACTCAGTCGAGATCTTAGAAATATCTACTAGGAACCTGATAGCAAAAGGAGCTGCAAATCATGCCTTCAAGGCATATGAATTCTCATTTTTTCTTCCCCACTCATATCGAAGTGCCCTATTGACTCATGCTAATGATATACGAATAATTTGGCATGAAATATTTGGCCATCTAAATTTCAAATATCTACAGCAGCTGCACAGTGAAGAGATGGATTAGGGATTTCCTCTCATCAAGTCCTCTCAAGGTGTTTGCAATGGTTTCTTGGTAGGTAAGCATCCAGATCAAAGGTATGCGATTGGGAAGGAAATAACAGTTTCCTCTACACTTGATTTGGTTCATAGTGATGTCTCTTAACCAATTCCTACATCATCTATGAATGGATATAGATACTTTTTGACCTTAATTGATGACTACTAAAGGTATTGTTGGATCTAATTTCTTAAGAAAAAGTATGAGTTGTTTGAAACCTTCAAAGTTTTCAAAGCCTTAGCTGGGAACACTCTTGAAAAGAAGATCAAATCACTCAGATCAGATAATTGAGGAGGTTAAATCAAAAGAGAGTTCTAGTAGTTGTGTGCTTCATAAGGTAATCAAATGCAACATTCATTCCCATACACACCAAAAAAAAATGGTGTAGCTAAGAGGGAGAACAGATCCTTGAAAGGGATGGATACATGCCTTATTGAATCAAGATATATTCCATCATATTTATAGGATGAAGCAGTGAACTATGCTTCCCACATATAGAATCGAGTACCTCACAAGTCAGTGGTTGGGGTCACTCCATTCAAAGCATTTATGGGACATAAGCCTAATGTCTCACATCTGAGGGTTTTTTGCTCCAAAGGATGGTCCGAATTCCATCTGAAAAAAGGAAATCCTTCCAACCTCAAAGTAGTGAATGCATTCTGCTGGGATATGTAGATGATGAAAAATATTACAAACATATGGAGATTGCAACTAGAAGATGCTTCATAGAATGGAGTGTCCAATTCAATGAAGATCCATTGCATGGTCTACATCTAGCTGATGAGGAAGGTATAAATAATCAATAAAATCCATTTGCATATGATGATGTCTCTACTTATTTTTTATATTCAGATTCCAAAGATGAGGATCAAGAAGATCAAGATCTAGATATTGATAATGAAGATCAAGTAAATATAAATCTAGATCCACCTCTTGCTCCCAATCCAAGGCCTAAATGGGCCCAAAAAATAATTGAAGTTGTTTGGAATAGTGTTGGGGACCCATTTGACAGAATAATAACTAGATCTCAATTTCAGGGTGAAAACCTTGCACTCTTCCATACAGATCCACTTCTCCTAGAGAGGTGCTTCATGATGCTAGGTTCTGATCCACAGTCCGAAAAGGAGGCTTGGCATGATCTAAGATGGAAGGAATCTATGGATGATGAATATGATTCACTACAAGACAAAAATACATGGGAGCTTGTCTCCATACCTCCTTGGAGAAAGATAGTCCAGTGCAAATGGATCTACAAAACCAAAACAGTAGCATATGGATATACTACCAAGTAAAATTCTAGGTTAGTTGCAAAGGGGAATTCACAAGTTCATGGGATGGAATACAATGAAACATTTTCCCCTGTTACAAGCATGGACTCCATAAGTCTAGTTTTGTCCATTCCAGTTTCGAAGAAGTGAGAGGTACATCACATGGATGTGAAGAGTGCCTTCCTCCATGGTGACTTGGAAGAAGATATACATGAGACATACTAAGGGGTACAATGAAGATTCCTCCATTGTTTGCAAACTAAGTAAATATTTTTATGGATACTAAGGTGAGCCTCAATGTAAAAAATTATCACTTATCTATCAATTTATACATCATTTTATATTTACGGATATGTGGGTTATTTCAGAAATTACAGGTTCATTTTGAGTTAATTGAGAATATCCAACCATGGATGTTACAAAAACTGTGTATCTTGCAAAAAGCCTCTTTACTAATAACTATATGATGATTTTATTTCAATAAGAATGATGATCCAACTCACATTTGTGGATGGCACGAGGTGATACTTGAGAAGAGATTCTTCACTCATAAACTTATATAGGAAAATACAATAGGAGTCACATTTATGTTGATTCTACGATACATCATAGATACCCTTCTTGATTTTTTTGGGCGTTAGGTGGGCGATTAATCACAGAATGTACCTCATAATTGATAGAACATACTTATTAAACTCGCCAAGTACCGATCTGTTCTGGTTGAGGGCCACGTCTCGCTCGGCTTTTTGATTTTGTGACACGTAACATGTCTCTTCGAACTTTGAAGTGACTTTCTCATACGCCGTCGGGTGGAGGTAAGCCACATAATGGATGCCTCGGTGATGGTCATAGGGTTTTCACGTTTTCAGGTTTACACTTTTGTCATTGCGTCGAGAGCTCTGGAGTGTCTAGAGACCTGGAGGACAGTATGGGATGTCCCTTGCTATGCACGGATGATGGAAGTGAGGTTATACCTGTGATTTCTCGTTTGAATGGTGTGTCGTTAGATGGAAGGAAGACCAATGGTTGTTTCGATGACGAATTAAGGGTTTCAGCTGCTCCAAGCATACATTATTGTCATGTTGAGAGCTCTGTTGTGCCAAGAGCTTTGGGGGATAGAATGGGGTGTCCTTTGATATGTGCGGAGGATGGAACTATGGATTATTAATTTATCATAGTGGTCTAGGAACTGAAAACACAATCTCACAAAGAATACAGACAGATAATCATAAAATTGGCAAAATGGTGCTGCAATGGAAGTAGCAACTCTGTATCATCAAAAGAATAATGAATAATACAATACAATGATCATGCTGGAAGCATGAATGCCAAAGCAATTCGAATTCCCAAGGAGGTCATTCAAATTGAATGAGTGAGTCTAGATTAACTGAATGTAAGCCACAGTCAACACTCAAGTTAAACACTGATCAAAATCCTAATTGACTCAACTGAGCCCTCACTGAAGTCGGAGTACAATAAATGACTGAGTCTAACTGAAAGTAGCTCAGACACATGTCACTGCAAGCCAACCAATAAGTGGTAGCGCATCAATGACTCCAATGAACCCCGATGAGGTTAAATAAAGTGTAACTGACCATCAGAAGTGGTTGGAGGCACCCCTGTTGACTCCAGTTCATTAAATAATCATTAAATAATCAATTTAATGAAGGAAGGCACCTTCATTTCTCTGTTTAACTAATTGTAACCATCAGTTAGCAATATGGGGCATTTATGACACTTAGATCACCCCCGGAGTGCTCTAGTTAGCCTCCCCGAATGTAGGAGAAGGCTAAGCTAGACTCCTTGACTGAAGGTACGCATGGGTGTGCTCATGTTGATGTCATCTAGTGCTCCTTTGATGTTAATTAAGTCAATAAAACTTAGGATAGTGGTTTAACTAGGCCAAATTGACCAAAATGAGTGTGTATGGTGGTAAATGTCTCCAACACCCCCCCTTAAGCTATACTCGGGAGGAGTAGAAAACATAAAATGCATAAAAATGCTAGGGCCCCGACAACTAAGGCCATAGGTCACCCTGTACAATACTGAAACTCAAACAATGCTAAAAAACAAACTAAGTGAGGAAAAGAGGGAAAACCCAGTGGGAAAAACCCCCCCTCAAGTTGAACACTAAAAGTAGTAGGATCACCCTGATGAACTCACCCCCAACAGTGAACGGAGGTAAGTGAAATTATTTTCTGAAAATCTCTTGGTGAAGATGTCTGCAATATGCTCATCAGTCGAGCAATATTGTAGAATGATGGTCCTGTCATGCACTAGCTCCCTGATATGGTGCATGTGTATCTCTACATGCTTGGTCCTCTGCCTGGTAACTGGATCTGTGGATATCTTAATAGAACTTTGATTGTCACAAAAGAGGACAGTGGATAAAGTACTACCAAGATCAAACTCTGAAAGAATGCCTTGCAACCAAACTGCTTGGATGCAAGCATTCACCGCTCCTCGATACTCGGCCTCTGCTGAAGATAATGCCATGGCAGCCTGCTTTTTTCTAGACCAGCAAATAGGGCCACCACCAAACATGAATAAATATCTGGAGGTTGACTTCTGATCAATAGAATCACCCACCCAATCGGAATCTGTGTATCCAACTAGCTCTAGCTCAGAGTCTACAGCATAGTGAATGCCGTAGGTCCTGGTTCCCTGAATGTACTGGAGGATCCTCTTGGCTGCCTTCCAATGAATATCATGGGGCTGCTACATGTATCTTGATACAACATTCATGACATAACAGATATCAGGCCAAGAATGTGTTAAGTACAACAAGCTACCAATTAGATGTCGATAAATAGTGTAGTCCATGGGAGGTGTGCTTTTTCCTTCTTAAAGGCTGATACCTGAAAAGAAAGTGAATGGTGTAGGCCTACATTCATCCATGTTAAAATTGACTAATAGGTTTGATATGTATTTTTACTGAGTGACCAATATCCCATCAGAATTTTTCTCAATTTCGAGCCCCCAAAATTGTTTTAAGAGCCCCAAATCTCTCATTTCAAATGCATTGTGGAGAGTAGTTTTGATGACTGAAATAGAAGCAACTGTGCTACCTGTGATCAGTAAGTCATCAACATATAAAACAATAATAATCAAATGACCATCAGACTATTGTATATACACATTTTTATCTGATATACACCTTTGGAAGTTTTGCGAGAGAAGGAAGGCATCCATCTCGGAATACCACTCTCTTGGGGCCTGTTTTAACATGTATAGTGACTTCTTTAGCTTGCAAGCCAAAGATGGATCAGAGATGTATCCCTCATGCTACTTCATGTATATCTCCTCATGAATATCTCCATGCATAAAGGCTGACTTAACATCCATATGATGCACTTCCCAGTGCTTAGATGCTAAAATTTCCAAAACTAGGCGGATGGAGTCCATTTTTGCAACCGATGCAAAAGTCTCATGGTAGTCCACACCTTGGACCTAGGAGAAACCTTTTTCCACCAGACTTATATTATATTTGTAGGTGATTCCATCTACAGCAACCTTATTCCGAAACACCCACTTGCATTGAACCAATTTCCTTCCCGGAAGAAGAGAAACTAGCTCCCAAGTAGTGTTTTTTTGAACAGAATTCATCTCTTCATCCATGGAAACTTGCCATCTCGGATCCTTCCGAGCATGGTAGTGGGAATTCGGGTCTGAACTAATCATCAATTAACAAGTTTTAGACAGCAAATTATCAGGACAAGAGAGCGCAATACCTGCTCTTTGGAAATCAGACCGGGTTCTCCTTGGATCATCCGAATTTCCAATGTTATCTCCTGCGGAGGAGAGTGTCTGTCGGGCCCATGTTGGGAGATGATTTTGTACTTCAGGTTCTGATTAAGCATCTTATGTTTGTTGTACATTGATATCAGAAACTAGAGGATCCAAATCAGGGTCATCACCCCCAATTTCATCATTCAAATATTCAGTAGAATAGGAAGGAAATTCAGCAGTTTTCTCCTTCACTAGTTCCACCTCCTGCAGAGGGTCATCAAACTTGACACTCCTTTCGGTGATGATCTGTTTTGTTTTGATGTCCAGCAGCTTGAAAACTTTTGATTCATCAGGATACCCAATAAACATACATTCTATGCTTTGCGGTTGCAAATTCTTCCTTTTAGCAAGTGGAATTCGGGCCCATGAAGTGGACCCGAACACCCACAGGTTCGACACATCTGGTTTGTGTCTGAAGTATGCTTCGAAAGGGGTCTTCCCTTTCACGGATGAGTGTGGCACTTTGTTTTGAATGTATGCTGCAGCATGCATGGCTTCATCCCACAAATTTGCATCCAACTTCTTTGATTCCAACATACATGTGGTCATCTCCTTGAGAGACCGATTCTTCCTTTCCGCTACACCGTTATGTTGGGGAGTGTAGGGAATTGAGTGTTGGACCTGAATACCACTTTGGGAACATATATGTAGCAAATCATTACTGACATACTCCCTACCATTATCAGATCTCAAGATCTTTATCTTTAGCCCAGATGCATTCTCGATCAAGGCCTTCAGTTCAGTGAATTTTTCACATACTTTAGACTTCTTTTTGAGAAAGAAGACCCATGTGTACCTGGAAAAATCATCAATAAAAGTAAGAAGATACCGTGATCCATTCATGGATGTGATAGGCATGGGACTATTGGTATCAGAATGTATCAGCCCCAAGATGCATGTAGCTCGATTTTCCTTCCCCTGATTGAACTTGTGCTTAGGGTGCTTTCCAACAGAACAACCCTTGCAAATTCCAGTGGTTTCCTTGATGACCGGGAGGCCTTCAACCATGGATTTTTTATGTAATTGCTGCAAGTATTTGAAATTGAGATGGCCAAACCTCTCATGCCATAGTCTACTAAATTCATTTCCATGATTCAGCAGTGCGGTGGGCTTTGCATCCGCCACAAAGTGGGAAAACTCATAGGATTTTGCATGATGGTTTGCAAGGCCTTTAGCAACAAGTTTCCCCAATGCAAGTTCCATTATCTCAACATCATTAGGGCTGAAGGATACTCTCTTAGGCACTCCTATATGTGTCATCTGATAGACACTAAGGATATTTGATGCCAGAGACGGTACATACAAAACATTTGAAAAATAGCCATTCTCAAGATCAACCGTACCTTGTCCTTCTGAAATGATGGTGGAGTCATCTCCCATGTGGATGGGAATGGATTTGTCGGTCTCCAAAGATGAGAAGGAGTCTCTTTCAGCCATCATGTGGTTCGAAGCTCCAGAATCAATCAAGAGTGCTTTGGACTTTGAAGTGCTTGCCATGAGGGCATGACCTCTTTCATGCTATGGTTCCCAATATTGCTAGTCTCTCCTCTGAAATCTTTCCAGAAGATTGATGTGATTTCTCTCAAGGAGAGAGGTTGCTTCATCAAGTTTCTTCTTCATGTAGGAATGTTCAGGGTGGAATCCCTTCCCACAGTATGAACACTTGATTTTTTCCTTTCCATGATGCCCTTTTCCTTTGTTCTTCTTTGAGCCGGAAGACTCATCATGCTGTTGGTTTTCAACTTTAGGCTTAGGAGCTTCGAATTTAGGTTTTGGGTTTTTCTGCTGCTTTCCTTTACCCTTCTTATCTTTGGGCCCCGAGACCTGGAGGGCTTGATCACGAGAGGATCTGATGATCCCCATCTGGGAAAGCTTATCATGTTCACTTGTTAGGGACTCAATGAAGGCATTGAGTGTAGGAATCTTCCATCCAGGGGTTGTGAGCTTCCCCGCATAGAATGTAGAGACAAAAACTGAATAATCAGCTCCAAGTTTGGAGAGTATGGTGAGGATGAGCTGATCATCCTCCTTCTCCACTTTGCATTGCTTCAATAGTAAGACAATGTGCTTGAACTTTGTGAATAAGTCATTCAAGGTATCAAAATTGGAAGGCTGGAGAGACATCAACCCATTCTCAAGCTAGTATACTCTCAAATCATCTTGCTTTCCATATAGGGTTTCCAATTTGTCTCAAATTTCCTTTGGAATCTTCAATCCTGAAAGATGGAAAAGAAGATCCCGAGAAACAAAGAGGCGCAAGAATTCGAATGTTTCATCCTTCTTGTTCAAGAATCTAGCTTTGTCTGTCACAGAAGCAGGCTCTTCTTTAGTGTCCATAGTGACCCTATAGAGTCGTTTGGCACGTAGTTGGATCTCCATGTCTCCTTTTCATGAGTGGAAATTTAACAGAGTCAAGAGTTCTATGGAAGAAGCCATCTGAATCTACTGGAGCGAATGCTTTCACCTGTTAAAAACTTGAAAATCACAACAAAAAGGGCACTATAAGGTCAGACAGCCTGCACATTTTAGGCTTTCATCACACCCAACATAGTCAATCAAGCAAGCTTGATCAACAATTTCCTTACTTGGGGTATTAAGTGGTGAGCCTTGGCTTCTGGTGCAGTGCTATATTTTTGAGCTATTGCTCAATTTTCATGCAAGATCTGTCAAAAATCTTGTTTTTGAGAGATCTAAGCTTCGTCCCGCCGTGAGCTCTGATACCATATTAATTTGTCACAGTGGTCTAGGAACTGAAAACACAGTCTCACAAAGAATACAGACAGATAATCATAAAATTGGCAAAATGGTGCTACAATGGAAGCAGCAGCTCTGCATCATCAAAATAATAATGAATAATAAAATACAATGATCATGCTGGAAGCATGAATGCCAAAGCAATTTGAATTCCCAAGGAGGTCATTCGAATTAAATGAGTGAGTCTAGCTGAACTGAATGTAAGCCATAGTCAACACTCAAGTTAACTGTTGATCAAAACCCTAATTGACTCAACTGAGCCCTAACAGAAGTCAGAGTGCAATAAATGACCGAGTCTAACTGAAAGTAGCTTAGACACATGTCACTGCAATCCAACCAACAAGTGGTAGCGCATCAATGACTCTAATGAACCCCAATGAGGTTAACTAAAGCGTAACTGACCATCATAAGTGGTTGGAGGCACCCCTGTTGACTCCAGTTCATTAAATAATCATTAAATAATCAATTTAATGAAGGAAGGTGCCTTCACTGCTCTATTTAACTGATTGTAACCATTAGTTAGCAATATGGGGCATTTATGACACTCAGATCACCCCCGTAGTGCTCTAGTTAGCCTCCCCGAATGTAGGAGAAGGCTAAGTTAGCCTCCTTGACTGAAGGTAGGCATGGATGTGCTCATGCTGATGTCATCTAGTGCTCCTTTGATGTCAACTAAGTCAATTAAACTTAGGATAGTGGTTTAACTAGCCCAAATTGACCAAAATGAGTGTGTATGGTGGTAAATGTCTCCAAAACGAATTACCCTGTGGATTTTGGAAAGATTTCTTTGGTGTTGGGTGGAGAAAAGGAACTTAACGGTTGCCTTGGTGATGGCCTTAGGGTATTTGATGATTCACGTCCACACTTTTGTCATTGTGATGAGCGTTTTGGTATGCCAGGAACGTTGGGGGTTTGTAAGGAGTGTCTTGTGTTGCGCACGAAGGTTGTAAGTGTGGTAAATCCTATGGTTTCTGGTAAGAATATGTTGTTGGGTGGCAAGAAGGTTTTTGCTGATTATTCTAGAGATGGGGTTAGGGTTTCTGTTGTTTCTAGCAATTTTTGTCCTGTGCGCACTGATGCCGGTGCAGTTTGTGATGGGGGTTTGGGGAATCCTTTTCTACGTGTGGAGGATTTATGTGAGCCATGTGCAATGGAAGCGGATATTATGAATGGACCGGATGACTCTGGAGCTTTGGGATTAGCTAATAGTAAGGTTTCTTGTGATCCTCCTGGTTCTATTGGGAGGATTCCTTGGTTTCTTGGTCCGGGTAGTACAGAAGGCCCTGTTGATAATGTGGATTTCCTGAAAACTTATCAGTCTGTTTCAGAGACTATTGGTAAGGATCCAGTTCCTGTATTGTCGGAGGTGGGGGTGAAACAGAAGCGAGCTCATAGGATTATCAAGAAAATTGATAAGACGATTTTGATGACTGTAGAGGAGGATGTGGGGTTAAATGAAATCGTTTTGACTAATGCCTTGACCTTGGTTGGGCGGTTCGGAGGGCGCAAATTTAATTCTGATGGTTTAATGGTTGGGCGGTTCGGAGGGCGCAAATTTAATTCTGATGGTTTAATGGTTGGGCTGCTACGGCTTGGAAAGATGTCATTAGCTGTCCACCTGCGATTTTCCTCCTTCCGAGAGGATGGATTGCCTTTAAATTCTTCTCTGAGGAAGATGCGGCGTTGGTTCTCGCTGGTGTTTGGTGCTGGGATAAAACTGGTCTTTTAATTAAAAGGTGGATTCCATTATTTGATCCACGATTTGAAAGGTATGATCAAGTTCCTATATGGGTTAAACTCCCCAATATTCCATTTGAATTTTGGTCAGTTGATTTTTTTAAACTGGTTGGTAATACATTGGGCACTCACCTGGAAACTGATTTTTCATATCTGAAATCTGGGGTTTGTTGTATGGGTCGAGTTTTGGTGTTGATTGATTTTTGGAATGGTTTGCCTACTGATTTAGTTATTAAAAGAGGTAGTTCTAAATTCAACCAGCCCTTGGATTATTTGGGTGTCCCATTTAGGTGTTATAGGTGCCATGTATTTGGTCATTTGATGAATGAATGTTCGTTATCTTTTAACAAAAAATCCTCTCCTAGTTCTACCCATAAGATTTGGCGTGTTAAGAACCGAGGGAAAAAATTGGGGGTTAAGGCAGGTTTGGATTTAGTTGATGATTTGGAGGATTTGAACCTCTCACCCAAGGAATTAGTTGAGGAGGAGGTCATAGGGTCACAATCTTCATTATTGTCTCTTAAACCTTTGAGTATTGCCTCATTAACTGATTTTGAAGGTCCGGTGTGGAATAAGAATGCTGAGGGATTTGCTATGGGTTCTTTATATAATTATGTCTAGTTTGTTGCATTAAGGGATCTTGGTTTTGTATCTCCTCTTAAGTTTTTTCCTGTTGTTAGTAAGGGTTATTACCTTCGTTCATGCTCGAAAGTTAATAAAGATGGAGGGTATGGATCGGATCGTGATCCGTCTGGGATACATCTTTCAGTTCAGGGTAGGGTTAGATGTTTGGTGACTGCTAATTCTGATGTGAAGGTTGTTCCTGGGGCACTCAGAGCATTGTATGCCCCCACAGAGTTTCCCTTATGATTATGATGACCCTAAACTGTAGGGGTTTGGCTAGTTTACCTAAAAAACTAGCTGTGAGAAGCTTGATTGATGAACAGTCTTTAGGTGTTATTTTCTTGCAAGAAACTATGTGTGATGGGTGCATTTTGGTGAGGGAGTTGGAATTGCTATTAAAAGATTGGCAGTTTGTTTTTGTGGATTCCAAGGGCAGATCTGGGGGTCTTCTATTGGGGTGGAGGACTCGTAATTTTCATTTACTTAATGCCTGGGCTATGTCCTTTGGTCTATGTGTTGTTTTGTATTCTATTGAGTTACAGTTGGACTTATGTTTTATAAATCTTTATGGGACTTATATCAATAGGGAAGCTTTCTGGAATACCCTATTGGTTATGGAATGTTTCAAATGCCCTAAATTGGTATCTAGTGGGGATCTAAATTTCTCCTTGGGTCATTCTGAAATCTGGGGTGTTAATGCGCGTGTGGATGTATTAACTGATTTATTTATTAAACATTTGGAAGGACTTGGACTTGTAGATATTGCTCCTATGGTTTCAATTCCAACTTTGTCTCATCAACATATTGGGCCTAAGAGTATATGCAAAAGATTGGATCGATTACTCTTATCGGCCGATTTTCAAGACAATGACTTCCTTTTTAAACAGTGGATTGGGTGTGGAGGAGATTTTGACCATCAACCTGCTTATTTACAAATATTTTCTAGTACTCCTAAGGCTCATTGTCCCTTTAAGTTTAATTCCTGTTGGTTAGAAAACAATGAGTTGGTTGCATTATTAAAAGCTTCCTGGGTATTTTTTGATCCATCGTCAGAGGTTTCCCCTACATCTCAGTTTTCCGTGAATCTTAAAAGATTAAAAGAGATATCAATTTCCTGAAAGGTGGAGAAAAAAGCTCAGGACATTAAGGATTTAGTTGATATTGAATATGTTATGAAGGTATATCTTGATAGGATGGTTTATGGTTTTAATATAGAAGAGGAAAAATTGTCTTTGATTGAGCTTGAAACCCATAAGAGAACTATTTTATGTGATCGGGAAAAGGAGGCACGATAGAAAAGTAGGGCATTATGGCTGTTATGTGGAGATGACAACACTCCTTTTTTCCATAAATTTGTTGCTCATAGGAAAAATCTTAATTCAATTTGGAAAATTGAAGATGACTATGGTAACCTTGTTGAAGGTTTTGAGGCTAATGTTGGGGCTGGGATACATTATTTTAAGTCTCTGTTTCAGGAAGATTTTGATCTTCATCTTCCTGATATTGTGCAGAGTGCAGGCTATTTTCCTACATCTGTATCTATGGAAGATAACTGTGATCTTATGAAACCTGTTACTTTGCAAGATATTAAACATATCCTATCCATTAGTAAAAATGATAAGAGTCCGAGACCAGACGAGATTCCTATGGAGGTTTATAGATGTATTTTTAATGTTCTGGGTGAGGATCTCTTGAGAGTTATTGAGCTTTCTCGAATAAGTGTTACAATTCCTGCGATATTCAATTCTACTTTTATTGCTCTAATTCCAAAGATTGATCATCCTATATCCTTTGAGAATTTCAGGCCTATTTCTTTGTGCAATTATGTTTACAAAATTATGGGTAAGATTATATCTATTTGGTTCAGAAAAGTTCTGGGTAGGTGTATATCTGGTGAACAGTTTGGTTTTTTGTTGAGTAGACAGATTCATGATGCAGTTGGGGTCATTCAGGAAGGTATGCATACTATGCATAGTAAACACCTAAAGTCTGTGATGATAAAAATTGATTTATCAAAAGCTTATGATCGATTTTGTTGGACCTATCTTCGGGTCATTCTCTCGAAAATGGGATTTGCTGGGAATTTCAATTCTTGGGTCATGAGTAGCCTTTCTTCAGTATCCTTTTCCCTACTTATAAATGGAGTTGCAACTACTTTCTTTAAATCTAGCAAGGGATTTAGGCAAGGTTTCCCTTTGGCACCATTACTGTTTCTTATTGTGGTTGAAGGTCTAGGTAGGGCTCTACTTTTTGCCATAGACTGTGGGATCTATCATGGTTTATCTTTTGGTAATGATATTGTCTTAACACATGTTCTATTTGTGGATGACATTGTTATGGTCCATGATGGCTCCAAACAATCTCTTTCTACATTATATGAGATTTTAATGATCTTCTGTAAGGCATCAGGGATGAAGATCAATGACGATAAATCTTCTTTATATTCTTCTTGTTTGGAAGAATTAGAGATTATTACTTTACAAAATATATTTTCATTTTCAGTTGACAAAATTGAGAATGGTATGAAGTACCTTGGTTTTTATCTTAAACCTTGCAGATATCTTTTAAAGGAATGGGATTGGCTAATCATTAAGGTGGAAAAAAGGATTAAAAATTGGAGCTTTCACTGGTTATCCAAGGGGGGGTAATTTGATTCTGATCAAAGCTATACTAGAGGCCATTCCGGTCTACTGGATGCATTTTTGGATACCAGTGGAGATTATTGAGAAAATCAGAAAGCTTTGTTTCAAATTTCTTTGGTCTGGAAATCAGAACTCTTATGGATTACCTTGGACATCCTGGAATATTTTGGCAAGTCCAAAGTCTTTTGGGGGGTTGGGGACTGAAAGTTCCTGTTGTTTTTTCCAAAGCCCTTGCAGCTAAAAATTTATGGAATATTATTCATGGAACGGGTCTTTGGGTTAATATTGCTATTCATAAATTTATTCAACCATTGACCATATTGGAATGGATTAGATCTCCTACTAAAAAGAAAAGATGCATATCAATTTGATGGAAAGCTACTCTTTGGGATTTTGATATTATTGGAAATTTTTTGGTATGGAAGATTGGGAATGGAGTTGCTATTTGTATTAGGGTGGATCCTTGGATAGGATGCAAATGGAGACATACTTTGCCTCCTTCTATGATTGAAAACTTACATTTGGCTTGGTTTTATTTTTTATTAGATATTGGAATACATGGTTTGACATGTTTGATGATTCAACAATGGTTTAATGCGGAATTTATTGGTTTTACTGATCCACATGAGATAGTTGTGTGGAATGGTTATATAGCCATTCTTAAATCGAGCCATGTAAGGTTTTCTAATGATGATGATGCTCTGGTATGGAACCTATCCAAAACTGGTCATTATTCACCTAAATAGGGTTATGCATAGCTTATGGTGAATAGGGAGGTGGAGTATACCTGGTGTTGGAGAGTATTATGGAAGCTGAAATGTCCACTCAAAACAAAACAAAAATTTGTTGGTTTATCTTATCTGAAAAAGCTTTGACATGGGATGTTCTTGTCAAGAAAGGCAGAGAAGGACCTGGCAGATGTTTTTTGTGCAAAATGGATTGTGAATCCAATTTTCATATTGGAGTGGATTGCCCCTTTACTCAGAATGTTTGGTTAATCATTGAGAACAAATTGAAATGCAATAACCTTTGGAGTGGAGAAATCGTGTCAGAATGTTTAAAAACTTGGTGTTTAAATTTGGAGGTTGCTCATATTAAACTTTTACCTGTTATTGTCTTATGGTTTATTTGGAAGGCCGGGAACTTGTCTTGTTTTGAAGATCTTACTTTGTCACCAGCACATGTATTGAGCTTCAGTCTGGGTATGATGATGGCTCTTCCGCAGAAGAGTTCGGTGGTTATTATAAGATCTATCTTTGTGGAACTCATGGACAAATCCTTTGCATGGGGTTTTTTTGATGGTTCTGCAGCAGGGGAACCAAAATTATGTGGAGCTAGGGGCATGTTGTATATCTCGAATGAACATTATTTCTCATATAAGGCTGGATTAGGTTTGGGTACTAATAATTATGCGGAATTGTGTACCTTAAAGCTACTTCTCTATCTGGCTAGGAGGAACTCATTGGCTAAAATTCAGATTTTCGGTGATTTTCAATTAGTTATTAACTAGGCATCTGGTAAGTTTAGATTACTGAATTTAGATTTATCCATGATTTTTCAGGAAGTTAACAGGCTTACTGACTATTTTGATTATGTGATGCTCAAACATATATATTGGGAAAGAAATACTTCTGCAGATGCCTTGGCAAAAGCTGAAGGGATGATTTTGGAGGGTTATTGGACCATCAAGGAACATTGTCTAGATGAAGTTGTGGAAACTTATCAATTTTTTTGATTTTATGGGACATATGAGGATGCATGAAGACTTTGTTGCTGTTATTATGGGACATGAGTCCATTTTGATGATCAGATCTGTTTTTGAGGATCTTCTGGTTTTGTTGTTTTTGTGACAGCATGTTATGATATATTTTTTGTTTGAAGCATCATGGTTGGATGCTAGACAGTTTTTTTGAGGTTGTAATTATCAATTTTTTTGAGAGAGAGGAGCAGTGGTGAGATTGTGTTATTTGGTGATTGTCTTCTTTTTGAGACAGTTTTATAATTTCTAGTTGATGTTGATCAACTGATGTATAAACTTATGAACATAGTTCTTTTAGTGCTCGATATGGACCTATCTTTTTGAAAATATTTACCAGCTTTAAGGTTGGGTTTTTTGTGTAAATGGACATTAGAGCCATATGTTCAATGTGAATATAAGTATTTACGAATTTTTTCCATGGAAATAAAAATATAGAAAAATACATTTAAGTTAATTTTATATGAATTTATTATTATTATTTTTCGAATTAATTAGAAAATTTTATTTTTATTTATTTTGATAATAAATTCAATTCATTATATATATATATGGAAAATTTAATAATAATGTTTAAATGAATTTTTTCTTAAATTTGATTTATATTTATATGAAAGAAATAACCAAGATTAAATTTAAATTAATTTTTTATATTAGTTTCAAGCTCATGTGTTTGTTTTTTAATAAATGGGAACCATTTTTTTTCGTAATTAAAACAATCAAATCATTACCATTATGAATACTTGTCACACCAAAAATAGAATCTCTTACATCAATATATGCTTTGACTAAACTGCAATCTGAGTTAAATTATTATAAATAAATCTAAAATTTCAACAAATCTAATATTGAATGTTTTACATTGAATGTAGCCTTTTTCCCTCCTAATCAAGTCACTTTCGATATTAAAACGTGCAGAATGCATGGAATGAAAGGGACATGATTTGACATAAAATTTAATTGCAAAATCATAAATTCGTCACCAATTCACATTCAACGACAGAAATGAAAGGCGATGGTCTCACGCGTGCGTGGGAATCACGGTGGGATAATTAATTTTTTTATTTAATAAAAAATATTGTAACTGGTGTAGATTTGTAATTTCAATCATTTAAAGTTTTTCTTAATCTCTTTTTTAAATTATTTGTTAATCTTCTTTTGAAATTAAATGACACATTTTGAAATTAACTCAAATCACTTTCAACAGTATTCTTAGTGCGCCAAATTCTGGCTAATAGTAAACCATTTTAATTTTTTTTTAAATTAAATGACATATTTTGAAATGACCTCAATCACTTTCAACCATTATTCTAGATGTGTCAAATTTTAAACCATTTTAAATTATGTTTTAATGTTCTTTTTAAATTAAATGACATATTTTGAAATTACCTCAATCACTTTCAACCATTATTTTTAGTGTGTCAAATTTTAAACCATTTTTAATTATTTTTAATCTTCTTTTTAAATTAAAGGACATATTTTGAAATTACCTCAATCACTTTCTACCATTAATTTTCTTTTTAAATTAAATGACATATTTTGAAATTACCTCAATCACTTTCAACCATTATTCTTGGTGCGTCAAATTTTAAACCATTTTGAATTATGTTTTAATCTTCTTTTTAAATTAAATGACATATTTTGAAATTACCTCAATCACTTTTAACCATTATTCTTAGTGTTTCAAATTTTAAACCATTTTAAATTATTTTTTAATCTTCTTTTTAAATTAAAGGACATATTTTGAAATTACCTCAATCACTTTCTACCATTATTCTTAGTGTGTCAAATTCTGACTAATAGTAAACCATTTTAAAACAATTTGAGTACCCTATATCCAAGGATGGAATTTGACGGGTAAATCCCCGTCGTGGGTCAATTTACCCGTCAAATACAACTAAGATTTTACAGAGACCGTCAAAATCTGGCTTATAATATAGAAAACCTTTCAGATTTTGATTGTTACCGGCAATTTTGACGGGTGTTCGCCATTTGAAATTCCTACCCTACCTAGTACACCGGTCTCATATTCTGACAGCCTTTTAACCCTAGGAGAAACGCGGAACGTGGCAAAAAAAATCATACATTACTTACATAGACGAAGGTGAGGTTAGGTGTGGGATAGAAAAATTCTATTTCGACGTTGTGCATCTCATGTTATTAACACACCATGTCATTTTCTACCCTCAACAAAATACTTCATTCTAAATAAACACACAAACTCGCCAAACAACGGCAGGGACGCCCTTCCCATGAAATGAAATGATGTCTATTTGTTTGCACAATTTTCATTTGCATTTTATATTTCGCATCGATGAATGTAAACCTTGGTGCACCTCGGTAAGCACCATTAAAGGGGCACTTAAAGCAGAGTCTCTTAAGTCAGATGGGACATACTGCTCATCCTATCCTTTAACGGTAAAGGGCTTAGGAAACCCTCAAAGAAACATGCCCTTAAAAGCATGATCAATTTTCACCATCTCGATATTTTGATGTTACAGGAAACTTTGGCCAATGGGGACTTTATTGTTTTTTAGACCATTGAAATAACAACTTTCCAAGAGTATATCCAATAGCCCGCAAGCCAGATATACCAGTAAATTGTGACTTAGTAGGGGCCGAGAGGTCTCGAAGCCCACTGGGGTGAGCCTCTATCCTAGAGGTCACCTACCATTCGAGCCTTATCTCAACAAGCCAATGAACAACCCCATGTGTTGACGCTATTGGTTGGAGACTATTATTACCAGGTTGGGAGTTCATATGTATTGACACTATTGGTTGTTATGGGGAAATCCAAGCGGGTTGGTCCAAAAAAGCTATACTCTGCACTAATTTTTGGTTTGTTTTCATAGGACTCGAAGTGGCCCTCTTCTCTTGGGAACCAGGGAAATCCTTCACACTGTTAAATATCTACGGCCCTAACTCCAACAAACTAGAATACTGGCATAGATTATTTAATTTTGGTTTTCACAAAGCAAAGAGATTCATTATGGGTGGTGACCAAACTTCTCTCTCCGGGAGGATAAAACTTAGGGACCTAATGCCATTAAAGATCCACTCTCAGAGCTATTCATTAGGAGGCTAGAAGTAGAAGATCTTCTTAACATGCCCCTTGTAGTACTCAAGCCCACTTGGAGAAATAAGAGAATTGGGCTTGAAAGCGTTGCAAAACGGCTCGACAGGTTTCTTATCAATGAAAGCTCTTTTATGACGCCCCCTTGCATCCTAAAATGGATTGGCGAGGGTGGTATATCCGATCACCATCCTGAAGTTTATGGAATCTAGTCCCATTCCAGAGAAACCTACAACTCCATTTAAATTCAATGTAGCTTGGATTCAACATGAATCTTATATAAAGATGATCATGAATATTTGGGCTCCACACGTCCCTGGTACCTCCACTTCTGTAGCAGTACAATTTTCCAATAATCTTAAAAAGGTTAAGAAGGAGTCCATGAACTAGGCTCACGATCATCATAGATGTATGGAGGCTGATCTATCCATGATTGAAGATAGACTAGCATATTTCTCTATCAATCATCCCCAAGGTTTTCATACTATGGATCAGAAGGCACATTACATGAATTTGGAATGGAAAAGAAAGAAGATTCTTGATGAAAAGGAGGTATCCATGAGACTAAAGAGCAGAGCCATTTGGCTCAAACAAGGTGATGGCAATACTAAGTATTTTCAAATTGTTTATAGGAACAGACTTAGAAACAACACTATTTGGAAGCTGGGTAAAAGTGATGGTCAACTAGTCTCTGGTTTTGATGACTTGGCCGCTGTCAGTACCAACCATTTTTTGATGTTATTTAAAGAGGACAATTATGTTTCTATTAGGGATATGATGGACCATTTTGCATTTTATCCTTCCTTTTTCACTGAGGAACAAAACGACTCTCTGCAAGAATATGTTACTCTGGGTGAACTGAAAGCTACTATGCACTCTGTGAAAGCTGACAAGAGTCCGGGTACTGATGGTTTACCATAGAATTTTATTTGGGTTTCATGGACATATTGGAAGTTGACCTTCTAGCTGTAACTGAAGAATTAAGAGTTAGGGGCAGGATTCTTGGATCCTTCAACAACACATTCATCGCACTCATTCCGAAGAAGGACAAGGATACATCTCTTGAAGACTTCCGCTCCATATCACTTTTCTATGCAGTATACAAGATCATTGCAAGGGTAATTGCTAACAAGGTTATTGTTAGTTTTTCTTAAATGTTTAGTGATGAACAATTTAATTTTCTCACAAAAAGATAAATACATGAACCTATAGCCATTGCTCAATAGATTCTACACTCTGCCAAATCTAGGAAATCTCATGCAGTCTTCATCAAAGTTGATCTGTCCAAGACATACAATCGTGTAAATTGGACCCATATAAGACTGATTTTAGTGTAGACTAGTTTTGCATTGTCTATGATTAACTAGATTTTAGCAATTGTCCAATCTGCTTCTTTCTTGGTTCTCATTAATGGCTTTGCTTCAAACTTCTTCAGACCTGGGAGGGGATTATGGCAGGGTTTCCAAATTGCTCCTATTATATTCATATTAGTGATGGACGGGCTAAGCCATATGGTTTCCAAAGTTGCATCCTCTGGTGTTTACAAGGGATTTCGTTTTGGTGGTAATGTTTATGTCTCTCACCTACTTTTCATTGATGACATGTTGTTCTTTATTGATGGATCTCATAGGGATTCTCCATTACTCAAATTGATTATGGGATTATTTTGCTTAGCCATAGGAATGGTATGTAATGCCATGAAATCATCCATATCATATATGAATTTGGCCCCTGCTGAGGAAATATGGAACTTCGATAAATTTGTCTACACAACTGTCAACATCTCACAGGGTCTCAAATATCTGGGCTTTCACAACAAACCCAATGACTACACATGCAAGGACTGGGCATGGATGACTGTTCACATTGAACATAGACTCAATTTATGGTTTAACAAATGTCTATATTGTGGGGGTTGTTTGGTCATGATCAACTCTATTCTTGAAGTTATCCTCATCTTCTAGATCTCATTATCTTCCCTGTAGGTATACTCCATAGGATCACGAAGCTTTGTCAAAGTTCTCTCTGGGGTGGCAATGATTCCAAATCGTATTTTCTATGGGTTGTCTAGAATAGGATCTCCCTCCCCAAATATCTTGGTGGTTGGGGTATCAAAGATATAACATTCTTTGCCAATGCAATTGCTGCCAAATGTACCTGACAATTTTTAAAAGGTAAGGGACTCTAGGTCCGGATTATTTATAAAAAATATATCTCGCAACTTTCTATTGAAGAATGGTTTTAGTATAAGGACAAGTCTTTGAAGAATATATCCACAATATGGAGTGATCATCTCCTCCTTCAGACTTAATGGTGGTTGGTTAGCATAGAAATTTGGCAACGACAAAAGTATCTGGATTGGACAAGACCCATGGATTGGTTATGCTACTTTCGTATGATTTTCGGCTGATATGATCCTCTCCCTATATGATCGTGGCCTCATACATATTCACCAGATCCATAATCATGTCAAAAATTCACTCCTTAATCAATCTTGGCTCTCTGCAGGCGATTTAGATTTAAATGATAGGGATAGATCTATACGGAATAGATATATGTTACAGACCCTTTCTGACAACAATGTATATCTTAGCGACAAGGAAGATGTCTTGCTATGGGTAAAGAATGCAAAAGGTGGAATTTATGCCCCAATATGTGATATATGGTTCTTAGAGAGGAGGAAGATATACCACCTCCTCGATGGTGGTGCAGAAGCATCTGGCATCTTCATTGTCCATACAAGAATAAGATTTTCCTTTGGCTCACCCTTCAGGCTAAGGTTCTCGTCTAGGATGTTTTGGTCCACAGATTTAAAATTGGCCCGAGTATATTCCCTCTCAATGCATCAGCTGCTAAGAACATTACTCATATATTTATCTCTTTCCCTTACATATTGGAAATGTGGTGTCACCTCGCTATCCTTACTAGCATATATTTTGATTGGTGTGGCATCGACATTCAACAAGCATGGCTCTCATGGTAAAAAAGAAACACCTTTCATAATTCTGATGCACTCCCGACCTTCATCATTTGGGGGGTATGGATCGCCAGGAAAAACACTATTTTCGAAGATGCTTTCATTCATCCTCAGTTTTATGCTGGTAAATACCTTGGTATTTTCAAATATTTTTCCTCAAACTAATCCTATCAAGCCTCCTCAGATTATCCCAGATACACTCATTGATGACTCTTTTCCATGGGCATTTGTGGATGGATCCTCACAAGGACAACCACAAATTGGTGGTGTTGGTGGGATTATTCATTACACGATCAATCATTTCCTTCTTTTTGCAGCAAGAATTGGTGATGTTAAGAATAATTTTTCTTAATTTTCATCTATTAAACTTGTATTAACACTTGCTCACTCACTTGGGATTCTACACATCCAGATCATTGGTGACTCTAAACTTGTTATCGACTGCTTGAAGTTTGGTAAGCCTCCTTAGAATATCTTCTTACTACCTCTCTATGATGATATCATAAGGATCGGTTTCGTATTTCAGGGGATGTCCTACTCACACATATTCCGGTAAAACAACGTCGAGGTAGATATGCTCTCCAAAAAAGTTCTACTTTTTCCCATCGACTCTATGGAGAAATGGGTGAAACTCCATGGAGTATCATAATCACTGGGAAAGGGTCATTTTTTTATCATCCACATGGCTATTTTGTGATATGATACTTGCATATTTTTCTCTTAAATATATTATATGAGACTATATTTTTCTGTTTTTCCCATCTATTGGGCATCGACAAGAGTTGTGAAAGGATATGCATGCACTGTTTCGTTAATGATACTATCTGAACTCACTTTTTTGCTTGAACGTGTACAACATAAGGGTCATATGAATAATATGGTTTTATATCAATAAAGTTGTGATAATTTTTCAATGGGAAAAAGTACGGTCCTCACATGTTCTTCGCCTCCACTTTAGGAATGATCAAAATATACGTATGTTCAAATTGTAAACGACAGGAAATGAAATGGTATCGTTGTTGAGATAACAACATCAGGAGTCATTCTCCAGTCTTGTGAATAATATCAAGACAATAGACTCACTACAACAAATCTTGGAATTAGCGTCCCATTTAGCGTCCCGTTTTAGTGTAATTGTTTTTTACATTGAGTGGTCAAACTAGATGCTAAATGGGATGCGTCATGGACAAAACTCAAAGCGTCTCAAAAAACGTATTTTTTTGCTTCCTAGATAGCATCCTTTATGACATCCAAAATAGCGTCTATTTTTTTGCTTCCAGAATAGCGTCCAACTTTGCTTCCTAAACAACGTCGAGGTTTGCTTCCTAAATAACGTCCTATTTTGCTTCCTATCGAGTGTCCGCTTTTGCTTCTTAAATGACATCCCCATTAGCGCCATATTTACATCCTTAATAGCACCATGTTAGCTTTCAAATTAGCATCCAATATTGCATCCATTTTTGCTACCACTTTAGCATCCCATTTTGCACCATGTTTTACTTCCAAATATATGTATGTTCAAATTGTAAACGATGGGAAATGAAATGGTATCGTTGTTGAGATAACAACATCAGGAGTCATTCTCCAGTCTTGTGAGTAATATCAAGACAATAGACTCACTACAACAAATCTTGGAATTAGCGTCCCATTTAGCATCCCATTTTAGTGTAATTGTTTTTTACATTGAGTGGTCAAACTGGATGCTAAATGGGACATGTCATGGAAAAAACTTAAAGAGTCTGAAAACATGTATTTTTTTGCTTCCTAGATAGCATCCTTTATGACATCCAAAATAGCGTTTATTTTTTTTTCTTCCAGAATAGTGTCCAACTTTGATTCCTAAACAACGTCGAGGTTTGCTTCCTAAATAACGTCCTATTTTGCTTCCTAGCGAGTGTCCGCTTTTGATTCTTAAATGACATCCCCATTAGCGCCATATTTGCATCCTTAATAGCACCATGTGAGCATCCAAATTAGCATCCAATATTGCATCCATTTTTGCTACCACTTTAGCATCCCATTTTGCACCATGTTTTACTTCCAAATATGCGCCAATTTTTGCTTCCAAATTTGTACCAATTTTTTCTTCCTTTTTTTGCATCGTGTTTTGCTACCAAAATGACGCAAAATATTTCTTCTATTGTTGTACCATATTTTTCTTCCTATTTAGCCTCATGTTTTGCATCCAAAGTAACGTCTTATTTCGCTACCGTATCAATGCCATGTTTGGCTTCATCATTAGTGCCACGTGTTGCATCATTTTTAATGCCTAGTTTCACATCTTATTTTGCTACCATATCAATGCCATGTTTGGCTTCATCATTAGCACCATGTGTTGCATCCTTTTTAATGCCTAGTTTCGCATCTCTCATTTTTTGGTCACTAATTTATTTGTTTTTAGTAATTTTATATACGAATTTTGGTCACTTATCTCTCATTGTTTGGTCACTTATCTCTTATTTTTTGGTTACTAATTTAGTTGATTTTAACCGATATTATAATATCATTAGGGCATGGAGGAATCGAACCACCAACCTCCTGCTTGTAAGGCAGGCGCTCTTCCATTGAGCTAGCAACCTTTAAGAATTTGGGAACCTAACTTACAGAGTCCTCGATATTGTTAAAAAAGATCAATACACAACTTTGAGTATCTAATGGTCGGAAAAGGATGATATCTTGTATAAGTTCACAATATATGTTCAAGCAGGTTATGAAATCCATAATTTTTTTCTAGGAATTTTGAACAAAACTCAAGAAATTGGCTTAATGGGATTGAAAAAATCATTATTCCCTAGCAAACATTATGTTTGTTTAAGGTATGATATTTAATCATACTCCATTAAGAGACCCATGATAAGAGGACATGAAGACACATCCTTAAATGCAAATACAATGATATTCAAGCAAAATAACCATTGTTTACACCATATTGCAATAAGAGGGTACTGCTGTAATTTTAAGTCATCAACACACTAAATAATGATGCTAAAGCTTGGGAAAAATGATTGTAAGAAACGTCAGTTCAAAAATACCTTTATTTTCAAGCGAAAATGTGACTTGTACAGAGTTGGAAATGATTGTTATGTATGATTTTGACACTCAGAAAATTTATATCACCACTTGACTCTCATAAAATTTTGACACTTACTAATGATGCAAGATTGGAATTGATTTGATATTTGTTTTTATTATAGCAATGTTTGAAGGATTAATGTTTCACTGCAATGTGCTAATCTCAAGTGATCTCAAGGAATGTTTTCGACATCTATGAGNCTATGTGATCCTGAGATTTATTAAGTATAGAAAATGTTGAATTACAAATTTGAGAAATGGAGTTATTTCAATCCTTAACAAAGGTGGTTAAAATGAACTAAAGAAACTGCCACTTAAAAAGGAAGGATGGGATATCGAAGAGTAATCACACCCTTGACTTGTTTGAAAAGGCTAGTGTCAATCATGTTTAGGGAATTTAAACAAACTCATGTATTGCCTAGTCAACAAGAGAATTGAAAATCAGCCAAATTAAATAATTACAGGAATATTTAATGGAGAAAGATGAGAACCTTATGGTGAAAGAAATGAAAATATGTGCTTAGCTTGGGCGGTTACTATTCAGCTGCCAAATATTGGAGATCTCTTTGGTAAATGTGCTTCATATCAAGCAAAGTCTTTGACTGGTTAGTTAGAGACATGAAGGTTATCACACTTGATAATTAAAAGGAAGTGCATTTAGTGACAATGGCTCACTCACTCACTTTAGCGTGAATCCAAGTGTGGATATAACATTTTAAAGTGAGCACAACCATATTTACTTACCCGCCTCCAAAAATAGTAGCTACTCTTCCCAAAAATGTTTCTCATATAAGATAAATGGAATCCCCAAAGGAAGCAGGCAATGGTGTTAATCCAAATATTTGATAGTGGAAACAAGACTGCCAAAGGATTTCCAAGTGAAAGTGGGAAATTTGTCGACTTCTTTGATAGAAATCAAAGGTGGAGGTCATGCAGAAGCAGTTGAAACTGAGTTGAATGGACTCCAATGTGTGCTTAGGAACATGAATGCTGAAGTGAGAGGTTTCTTCTTCTAAATCCAAAAATTAAATTCTCTTACCATATGTTTCTTTCCCTTAACTACCAATCAACATAATTTGCTGAATTACTTCAGAAATAGCCTTTGATTAGAAGACGATGGAAAACTATTCCTAGGGTAAAATTTTATCTCTAGATAAAAGGCCCTCTATTTGATTTTATTCATAATATCTAAAGATTTTGGGGAGCTAACTGGATCCATGGTTACATGTGGAAGGGCATATTTCAAAGAGTACAATTGACCTACAAAGCAAACTTTTTTGAAATTTTTTATTTTTATACAAAAAGAGATTTTTTAATGCAAACTAACATAAATCATGTAGAAAAATTAATAAAATTCTAATCGGATTCACTATAGTTGCAGTATAATATTTTTCTCACCTTGACTGTATTTGTAATCCAGTGCAAAAGATTCTCAAATTTAAAACCATTTAAACTAAATAATTGACTAACCTTCTTGTCGATCCAAATGTTTTGATGTAGTTTATCAAAGATTGTGTCATGTCCTGTCCTTTGAGGGTACAAGCCATGCAAATGTATAAGCTATAGTATATGACTTTACATCCTTTCCTATAGTCACCTGCAACATATCATGCCATTCCCTGCATGCATGATCATGATCAGCACAACAATTATGGAAGCCATTGCTAAGAGACTCATGTGGATTCCACTCACCCACCCATTTACATTTGAGAACTGTTGAGGCCAGGAAAATCGCAGGCAACAACAGTAAGGGATTCTCCCCAGTCAATGTTCCCAACTAGCCCGTGACTGTTTGGTGTAGGGAATCCATCCGGTTTGCGGTTCGGCTACCGTAGGTCAAGTAACAAAAAAAGAAGGTTTTATCGGTTGCGGCCCGGTCCACCATGTGTATTTTTGTATTTTTTGACTTAATGTATGAGATGCACGTGCCTAACTAAATGCAGGGTGATCAGTATGCAGGGAGCAGTCACAACGTGATGCGCAGGTTCTTACCTCTCGTCTTAGCGCTCACAAGCATCTGAATCATACAAACAGTAATAAAATAAAACTAACTAAACTATCTCTAGAGAGCTGGATTAATTCATGAGTAATGCAATACTGTTCAGGTGTTATGGCAAATCACAGATAGCTGTTCTTATAACCAAACATATAAACAGAAGTAAAAGTATACATGACAAGATAGCTCATCAATAATTAAAACATCCCATCACTCATAGTGGAAGAACACCATAAGAATACCGAAGAATCTTCAGACAAGAACATAGGTTCAAGAAATTAGAATACCATTATAGCTAATGAGACACAGCTGAAAACGAAATAGTTCACATTCAACATTGCTCATTTAAACGCATTGATCCATTCCACATAGCACTTTCTCCAACAGGTAAAGTTTTCACTTTCTGGTTTGTAAAACGAAATAGTTCCTCTTACAAGCAAAAGGTTTACAAGTTTGCCAGGGAAAAAGCCCCCTCTCACTTCTAACTTTCAAATATTTAAACCAAAATCAGCAGACTGCTTGGGTTTCTCCCAAACGTGTGACTCTTCGGTTCCTCGAGCATTTCATATCCCTCCTTTCATCTTTTCTTCGTATGCTCATGATCAGCTGAGTAACTGCTGGAACTTTCAGATCTGTACCTTTGTTGCTTTCGATTTTGTCTTTTACTTTACCCACGCCCTTTGAGATCCTATCTCCAATCAGTACCTTCGTGCCGCGGCAATATGAACCGTCTCTTGGATTTTCCTGCAATTAACCAATGTGCATCATTCACCGGGTTGTAATCCAAAATAAACGTCATATTATACTAACCGAAATGGCTAATCCACAGGAAATGGCCACGTGCACCAGTTGATCTGAGAATCTTAACAAACACTGCCACTACTTCGTTCACCTACAGGCTCGACAGACACCACCAATGACGAACAACAAAAAAATTTACAGCGGCTCAAAATATCTATCCACAGCCGCAATGGAGGAAAGGAAAAGGTTAAGGACATGGGACCCGCGGGCGGTAAAGTTCCCCAATCGGCAGTCGGAAGATATTGACCTCGGAAGCCAAAAGCCTTGCGTGGCCGCAACGGCGGAAGAGAAAAGGCTTAAGACACGCAAAATACGGGTAGGAAAAGCTTAAGCAGAAGTCGGAAGACATTACATCGGAAGCTAAATGACTTTCCCATCCGCAACGGTGGAAGAGAAAAAGCTACGGGTACGTGATTAAAAGACTAATACACATCGGCAATCGGAGCGCTTTGCACTTTGGGTGTTAAGTTGCTTTGGGAGCCGCAACGACGGATGAGAAAAGGACAACAGTCATCGATCAAACATAGTATGATGCCCGAAAAATATTAAGTGTTTAAAAAATTGTTAGAAAATCAGCACCGGCTAAAACCCGCTTTACTTCCGAAACAACGGCCTTGAAGAACAAAGATATGATTTATTATCATTTGGTAGCAAACCAACTCAAATTTGCGACCAATCACCAAATTCAAATATAGGCAACCTCTGGAACAGGCTGAAAATCAATCTGTAAAATCATTCGAAAATAAAATCCGACCAAAAGGTTCAAGGATCCAATGATTACAAGCAACGCTAAATCATGAGGAGGGGCCCAAAATTTAAAAAATTTGGGGAGAACGGTTGTAGCTGTAACAATTGGCGATTACCTGGTGAACCTAGATCTCTGGGCGATTATTCTTTGAGTGACAGACTGTTTAACAACAAATGCATCTATTAAATTCTTCCAGCTATCTGGATTTCTCAAATGACGGACGTGTGTACCTTTAATCATTGATGATAGTCCAATTTGGGAGAGTGGAAACCAAGATTTTCAAGTCCAGATAACTCTGTTGAGACCAGAGGATGAGTTTCATTATTACTTTTGTCTTCAGGTAGCAGATAGCTTGGACACCACAGGGTTGTAGCATATGGTAAACATAAATATTCGTTTGTTCCTCATTCCCATGCCACTTTAGCACTTTTGTCCCCTTTTATATGAGTCCTCCTGCATGCCTTTCTTACTGAATTTTAATTCAGGATCCTCTATCCCATAGTGTCCTTTTGTGTGAGTGGTGTACTTCATGTTTCAGCTCACGGACAGAGAGGATCTTTCAACAATTTAGTACTTATGATTCAGCATCTGCTTTGATGTATGATGCTTGCATAAGAGTTTTTTGACCCTTATTTTCCTTTTGGGATTCGTTTCTTGGCATGGGATCATTTATATTTAATATACTATTCACCTTGCTCCTTTCCATGGGTCCTTTGCTGTCGCTCCTTAGAACATTTTAAGTGTGACGTGGATGGAGCCTCAACATAATATTCCAGACTCTTCGAATCCGGTTTATTTCACAGGGGTTAAGCAGGACTTCAATGCACACAGAGCTTATTCGAGAAAACTGCTAAAATGGAAGAAGTTCTTTTAGCAACACACAGTCTGAGACCCAAAAATGTTGATCATTACCAAACATTTTGATGTTCTCCATGCAACCGCGGGTTCGTTCCCTTTATTGGAATCAAGAAAAATCAAACTCAGCAAACTGAAAAAACATGACTCAAAATACAGCCAAACAGATTATTTATATACAAGACAGAAGAACTCAACGAAACTCAGGAAAAATAAGGCTTGAGAACCAAACCATTCACTGGTAAGTTCTCTTCCCAACCCTGTAGATCTTGCAAATTATAAGTAGAAGGGCCAAGCTTTGCTGCAATTTGAAAAGGGCCTACCCACAACTGCTGGAATTTAGTCTGCTTCCCTTTCTCATCATGGGGGTGATCCCATTTGAGGACTAAGTCTCCTACTTCAAAGTCTTTTGTTCCAGCTTTATGTTTGTCGAACCATATCTTTACTAACTCTTGCTGTTGCTTAAAGCATTCCCTGGCTTTAGATCTAGCCTCTTCTGCTTTCAAAAGATTGCATATCCTCATCTGCAAAACTTCGTTCTCCGACCCTCTGGACTCTTGAGCTATTATGGAAGAGGGTAGCATGATGTTGGGGGGAAGAATGGCTTCTTTACCATACACAAGGGTATACGGTGACACTCCTATCGCAGACTTGGGGGTGACTCTATCGGCCCAAAGGGCGTTTGGTAGCGTTGAGTGCCAGCTCTTCTGGTTTTCTATCACAGTCTTCTTTAAAATCCTAATCAGATTTTTGTTAGTGGATTCAGCGAGGCCATTTCCTTGTGGATAGTAATTAGTAGAATAATGCAATTTTATCCCTTTATCATGAGCAAAAGCAGTTAATTTAATTGATGAAAAGTCCGTAGCATTATCAAAAACTAATGAAACTGGAACTCCAAACCTGGTCATGATGTGGTCCTGCAGGAAACTGATGACCTCGTCTTGATTTATCTTGCGCAGCGGAACTGCTTTGACCCAGCGAGTGAAATAATCAGTCGTGGTTAGAATGTACTTGTGTTGTAGGGAGGAATTTGGTTTTATTTCTCCAATGATATCCAACCCCCATTGCTCGAATGGTTCCGCGATCATCACAGGCTTTAGGGGTGCTGCTGCTTTAGGTTATTTCCCACTACACCTTTGGCAAATATCACACTTCCTGACATGTGCGTGTGCATCTTTGAAGAGTGTAGGCCAATAGTAACCTGCCCTGAGGATTTTGTGGGTTGTAGTATCTCCTGAATAATGTCCTCCAGCAGGACTGTCATGCAATTCTAACATTACTTTCTTCGCATCTTCCTTTTCTAAGCATCTGAGAAGAACCTCGTCATAATTCTTTCTGAATAATACTCCTTCAACAAGTTGATAGGAGGCTGATTTAAGACGCAGCGCTCTTCTTTGCTTGGAACTCCAATGTTCTGGCAACAGCCCTGCCTGTAGGTAATGCACAAGGTCTCTATACCAAGACTCGGGAGTTGTAAACAAAGGACATACCTCCATTACATGTAGTTCGGCTTCATCTTCCCAGGCGCGTTCTTCATTTTTTTCATTTCCAGTCATCTGTTTGCACAACCCTTGTCATTTAACTATATACGCTGGCTTGAATTCAAGGTCGTACTCTTGAAGAGCTGTTACCCAGTTGCCTCTTCTTTCTTCTAACTCCTTCTGTACAAGAAGAGACCTCACAGCTGGGTAGGGGACGATCACCTTGGTTCTATTTTTTAAAATATAAGGCATGAATTGCTTTATTGCTTTGAATACAGCGTAAGCTTGTTTATCAACAGCTGGGTAATTCAATTCGGCCCCCTGTAGACCAGTACTCATAAAGGATATTGGGAATTCATCCCCCCCATCTTCCTTTTGGGTGAGCACAGCTGCTAGTGAATCATCGGATGCAAAGGTTTACAAGATAAAATATTTGTCGAAATCTAGGATTTTCAGGGAGGGTGCATGTGCAACAGCAGTTTTGATTTTGCTGAAGGTGCTCTTCTCAATTTCAGTCCACTTGAATAGTGCATTTTGCTTTACCATCTGCTGCAACGGCTTGACAATCTGAGCAAAATCAGGCACAAATCTTCACACGAAGTTTATCGTTCCCATAAATGATTGCATCCCCTTTTTATTATGGGGCAAGGGGATTTGTTCAATAGACTTAATTCTTTCTGGATCTATAGAAATTCCTTTCTTTGAAACTATGTGACCTAGCAACTTTCCCTCCGTGACAGCGAACACACACTTCTTAGGATAGAGTGAGACGCCATACTTCCGACAGCGTTCGAAAATTTGCCTTAAGTGAAATGCGTGTTCTTCTCTTCTCTTCAAGAATATTGTAATATCGTCAAGGTATACTACAACACTTCGGCCAATCAATCCATAGAAAGCTATGTCCATATCCCTCTGAAACGTTGCTCCAACATTTATAAGCCCAAAGGGAATTCTCCTGTAGGCAAAGGTTCCCCATTTGGTCCTAAACGTGGTCTTCAATTTGTCTTCTTCGGCTACTAATACTTGATTGTAGCCAGAGAAACTGTCTAACAATGAAAACAATTCAGAACCTGAGACCATTTGGAGCAATTGCTCCATGGGTGGCACAGGATAGTTATCTTTGTTTGAAGCATGGTTTAAGTTCCTGAAATCCATGCAGAGTCTGATCTCTCCAGATTTTTTCCTCACAGGTACCAGATTTGATACCCACTCAGAGTGTCTGACCTTAAAAATGATTCTAGCATCCAATAATTTCTTCACTTCACTTTGAATCAGCGGTTCCAATTTTGGATGCATTTTTCTTAAAGGTTGATGATATGGCTTGACACCAGCTTTGATGGGAATGACATGTTTGATGATGCTGGTGTCATATATTTTCAAATCTTCATATGTCCATGCAAAAACATATTTATATTGTTTAAATAGATTAACGAATTTGTCTCTTTCTGCTGGTGAACAACATTTTCCGAGATTCACAAATTTGGGATTCGTCTCAGTCCCTAAATTTATTAGCTCGAACTGTAGAGATGAGCTGTGGGTCTTCACGTTGGCTGGTCTTCTGAACTTTTCATTTAAATCGAACATTCTTTCTAATGTTCTGACTCCCTTCGGGATGAAATTATCATACTTCATCTCGGCCTGATGTTCTTCATCATCTATAATTGCTCCTTTAAATACCTCGTCATTCATTAAACATTCTATAATCTGCTGGTCATCATCGAACACTCGTAGGTTGGTAATCATATAGGGTACTGAGGGCCTGAAAAGCAATTCAATAGAGCATTGATTATTAGTAGGTACCAGCCTAGCGACTGATGTGGCCAATAGGTCAGCTGCTGCATTTTTAAGTCTTGGAATTGAAATAATATTGAATGCATTAAAAAATTTAAGCAGGTCCCATACCTCATTTTGGTAAGCTTTCAAGTGAGGAGAAACACAATGTATTTGATTCCGGATTTGTTTCACAATAATTTTAGAATCCCCAAAATTTTTTAGATTACTTACCTTTAATTCAATCGCTTTCCTCAAACCCTGCACCAGCGCTTCGTACTTAGTTGTATTATTAGTACATTCAAAATCTAATCTACATGAAAGAAAATGTTTATTCTTCTGGGGGTCGATCAGGACACAGCCAACCCCTGACCCCTCTAATGTCTTAGATCCATCAAAAAACAAAGTCCAAAAATCACTAACTACTGAATGTGAATCTACTCCTACTGCTAAGTCTACTATTTTACAGTCAATCTCATCAGCCTGTGAGAATCGAAGGAGATCAGGATGAGTGTCTGATGTGTTGTTGGCTTCTTCTTCTTGGTAATTTCCTGGTTCCAACTCAATAAAATAGTTTCCCAATACAGAATCCACTGGTTCATTCTTTTCCTCCAGTTGAGTAACATTGTATTTCATGTGAGGCTCTCTTAAAATCTTAATCTGGTTCGGACTTCCTTTGTATGGCAGCCACAGATGCGACCAATCCGAGGCAAAATATCCATTTAGTTTGGCCGACCAATCTCTGCTCAGGACAAGACCATACGCGTCTGGTATATCATCCACCATGATATTAATGACCTGGCATACTTTATCATTTGATGCTAGACGGACTAGGACATCTTCCATCTCCCCAATTACCTTGACATCCGTCCTGTCCAACTGAACAACCCTCCACGTGGATGGCTTAGGTTTCCCATTTATCTTTTTATAGATGGATATTGGCATGACATTAACTGATGCCCCTGAGTCTACCAGACAATTGTGCACATTATGATTGAAAATTTCAAACGTGAGGAGGAAAGGTGGTTGTTTGCTCTTAGACTTACCTCCAATGCTGGTTTCTCCGATTTCTTCTTCTTCCTAAGGCTGATTGTCAGTGGGAAGCTTCTCATCCGATGCTTCAAGTGCTTTTAATAGTCTTTCTTTTTGCTGCGGCACTTTACACATTTCGAATAGTGGAACATTCGCTTTTACCTTCTTTAAATCCTCCACGATGTCATAATCCATCGGCTGCTCAATGGGATGAGGTTTATCAGCATTCATCTTTCCTTCCTTTGGCCTAGCCAACGTATTATTCTGCTTCGGATCTTGGCTGGTAATAGTGAATTCTGGAATCTTATCAGCTAAGGATTTATTTTGAAATTTCTTTACATTTCTTTGCAGCCTTTTGATCTTTGGTAGAATGAGACTGTTTTCTTTAATTGGCCCTTGGCTCCTTGTTTCCATGTTGGTTTCCATGACTTCCTTGTAGCCCTGATTCTTTTCCTCTTCAGCATCAAATAACGAAACATAATCCCACAAAACCATGGCTTCCTATTCTTGTTCCTTTGTTGACGTAGTACTCTCTTTTCTCTCTTCATCTCCATCTTCTGTTAATATAGAATCCAACAGCTGATTCATGACCAACGTCATCGAATTTATCCATTGAGGACAATTCTTTTCAGAGTGTGGTTATTGGTGGAAAGTGCAAAAATTGTCCATGCCTACCTCTGTTAAATTCATAGATGCAGTATTGTGAGGAGGAGGTTGAGATTGATTGTTATCCTCTCTTTTCTTATAATATGGCTTATAAAACTTTTGTGTTTCCTTCTCTTTCTCCAAATCTATGATTTTGTTGGAAAGCTTCTGCATCATTTTTGCCATATTTTCATAATCTGGCGATTTCTCTTCCTTAGGCTTAGTAAACAATAAGGCTTTCCTCCCTGCACTTTTCTCTCCTAACTGTTCTGGATAATCTTCAATACTTTCTCTTTTAGCTTCCACTACTTCTGCCTCTTCATAGGTTTCTGTCAAAGTAGGCTTGGCCCTGCCTTTGGCAAGCATGGCCAAATCAGGGCCTAAAGCTAAAGTATAATATTCAATCAGAACTTTGTCTGAAGGTTTATCCGTTTCAGAAAAATTCTTTAGATAGGCTACAAACCTTTGTGTGAAACTGTGCACCTTTTCCTTTCTTTCTTTCTTCAAGGCGCATAGCCCTTTCATGAGGGCTGCATGAGTTTTCTGAGTTGCATACTTACTTCTGAAAATTCTTTCGAAGGTATCCCAATTAGGGATAGAGTTAGCAGGAAACCCAAAGTACCATGATGCTGCAGCTCCTTTAAGGGTATGAGGGAACAATCTGCAGACTACATCTTCATACTTCCCGGCCCTTAATCCTTCAATTGCCAAGTAAAAACTTTGTAGGTGATCATCTACTAGTATTTTCTCATTTGGGTCGAACTTGGGCAACATATTGTCAAAGGATTGAGGTAAATCATGCAGTGGAGGTGTTAGATCTAATGGTGATCTGGCTCTCCATGCGGGTAGTGGATTAGGTGGGTTAGGTGGTTGATTTGCGTTTACGCCTGCCATGAGTTTGGGTGGAGAGTGAGGAGGTGAGCCAATAGGAGTATGAGCGGGAGAACTGTGAGGGGTATCTGGGCCTTCTTGATTCAAAGGTAGCACAACTTCCTGTAAGGTTGTTTCTACAAGTTCTTCCCAATCCCCAACCAGCACTGAGTCTTCCACTACAGGACGATCTTTCTTTTTATACTCTCTTCTGGGCAATTCAGGGATGATTGGAAATCCTCCAATATTCTTTACATATGCCCTGGTGTGTCTTCTCAGATCATTAACAACTTCATTGCCAACACCATATATATGTTCTCTATTTCTTTCTTCCGGAATTGGATTATGAAGCCCACTACTTTCAGAACTGTTACTGGTGGAATAATCTCGAGAAAACGGGTTTCCTCGGCCAGCCATACATTGGCGGCCCTCCTTCTAGCGCCAAAACTGTTGAGGCCTGGAAAATTGCAGGAAACAACAGTAAGGGATTCTCCCTAGTCAACATTCCCAACTAGCCCGTGACTGTTTGGTCTAGGGAATCCGTCCAGTTTGCGGTCCGGCTATCGTAGGTCAAGTAACAAAAAAAAGAAGGTTTTACCGGTTGCGGCCCGGTCCACCGTGTGTATTTTTGTATTTTTTGAATTAATGTATGAGATGCACATGCCTAACTAAATGCAGGGTGATCCATATGCATGGAGTAGTCACAACGTGATGCGCAGGTTCTTACCTCTCGTCTTAGCGCTCACAAGCATCTGAATCATACAAACAGTAATAAAATAAAACTAACTAAACTATCTCTAGAGAGCTGGATTAATTCATGAGTAATGCAATACTGTTCAGGTGTTATGGAAAATCACAGATAGCTGTTCTTATAACCAAACATATAAACAGAAGTAAAAGTATACATGACAAGATAGCTCATCAACAATTAAAACATCCCATCACTCATAGTGGAAGAACACCATAAGAATACTGAAGAATCTTCAGACAAGAACATAGGTTCAAGAAATTAGAACACCCTTACAACTAATGAGACACAACTGAAAATGAAATAGTTCACATTCAACATAGCTCATTTAAACGCATTGATCCATTCCACATAGCACTTTCTCCAACAGGTAAAGTTTTCACTTTCTGGTTTGTAAAACGAAATAGTTCCTCTTACAAGCAAAAGGTTTACAAGTTTGCCAGGGAAAAAGTCCCCTCTCACTTATAACTTTCAAATATTTAAACCAAAATCAGCAGACCGCTTGGGTTTCTCCCAAACGTGTGACTCTTCGGTTCCTCGAGTGTTTCATATCCCTCCTTTCATCTTTTCGTCGTATGCTCATGATCAGCGGAGTAACTGCTGGACCTTTAAAATCTGTGCCTTTGTTGCTTTCGATTTTGTCTTTTACTTTACCCGTGCCCTTCAAGATCCTATCTCCAATCAGTACCTTCGCGCCGCGGCAATATGAATCGTCTCTTGGATTTTCCTGCAATTAACCAACGTGCATCATTCACCGGGTTGTATTCCAAAATAAACGTCAAATTATACTAACCGAAACGGCTAATCCACAGGAAATGGCCAGGTGCACCAGTTGATCTGAGAATCTTAACAAACGCTGCCACTACTACTTCGTTCACCTACAGGCTCGACAGACACCACCAACGATGGACACCAGAAAACTTGACGGCGGCTCAAAATACCTACCCACAGCCGCAACGGCGGAAAGGAAAAGGTTAAGGACATGGGACCCACGGGTGGGAAAGTTCCCCAATTGGAAGTCGGAAGATATTGACCTCGGAAGCCAAAAGCCTTGCATGGCCACAACGACAGAAGAGAAAAGGCTAAAGACACACAAAATGCGGGCAGGAAAAGCTTAAGCAGAAGTTGGAAGACATTACATCGGAAGCTAAATGACTTTCCCATCCGCAACGGCGGAAGAGAAAAAGCTACGGGTACGCAATTAAAAGACTAATACACATCGGCAGTCGGAGCGCTTTGCACTTTGGGTGTTAAGTTGCTTTGGGAGCCGCAACGGCAGACGAGAAAAGGACAACAGTCGCCGATCAAACATAGTATGACGCCCGAAAAATATTAAGTGTTTAAAAAACTGTTAGAAAATCAGCACCGGCTAAAACCCGCTTTACTTCCGAAACAACGGCCTTGAAGAACAAAGATCTGATTTATTATCATTTGCTAGCAAACCAGCTCAAATTTGTGACCAATCACCAAATTCAAATATAGGAAACCTCTGGAACAGGCTGAAAATCAATCTGTAAAATCATTCGAAAATAAAATTCGACCAAAAGGTTCAAGGATCTAATGATTACAAGCAACGCTAAATCATGAGGAGGGGCCCAAAATTTAAAAAATTTGGGGAGAACGGTTGCAGCTGCAACAAGAACTTAACCACATTACTTATAAAGCTAATTACCTCGGTCTTCCACTAGCACATGAATATTTCAACCAATATGACTCAGTTCTAGCTTAGCCGCGAGGGTTGAAAATGTTCAAGCTTAGCTCAAAATAATTTTCTGGGATGAAACTTGATCATACAAGGAAAATAACCTACATGACCATAAAATTAGTTTAAATCACTTGGTTTTATTTAAGTTCTGTAATAAGCTGAGGAATTCAAACAGACTTGGAGGTTGCCCGACGTTGGCATGGAGATGACTATGACTGTGACAGTAAACACGATCCCATAAGTGCATGTGCATGTACATGCAGGAGAACAAGAAATCGAATGGATTAACTAAATATTCCAGTTCAATATAATTTTGACAATGAATTTCCAAATGCAACTTCAAATGAAAAAAGCTATTAATCAAACAGTGGGAGAATATCACCTTCTTTAGAGCTCGTGCAAACTGACTAGCTTGAGTATCATTATCTTTTGGATTATTCTAGCTCTTAGCCATTTGTGACAATACACAAACATGGACCATTAATCTCTCCTTTGAATGAATTTCATCCCTGTGCACCCTATAATCCTGAAATATTTCTTCAACAACAGATGAGTTAAGATCTATGAAACAAACATGAGACAAATCTTATCTTTCTGCAATTTAAAATGTTTTACATAATACTCTGTACTTTTCTAGCATCAAATTACTACTAGAATAAAATTTGTGTCTTGACCTGCCATTGAGTGATTTCACATTGAAAACCAAGAAGATGAACTAATTAAATTTCTAACCAATCATATTCAAGACATTTATATTGTGTTCTAAGATCTCTCTAAATATTATAAAAATTAATATTTATTTAAATTGCCAAAAGAATGGGTGGAAGGCTTGTAACCATCCTAATCATGCCCATCAATTGCGTATGCTAAGTTTGAATATAATACTAGGTAAATTAGTGAATTTTATTTATGTTTCTGATTCTTTCCTCAAAAGATTTCAATATTAGTATAGATTCAAAATTTAGCTAGGCCTTATATGTGTGTACGAAGAGAATGTTCCAAATTTCAATAGCCTAACTGTCTATTTTCTTTTGTTGTTAATATAATCTTATCATATATTCCAAAGTCAATAACTATACCAAAAAATAAAACAACAATATTCTACATCTAGCAACAAAAAGAAAGATGGTGCATATAAAAATGTTATCAGAAAATGCCAGTTCTGAAATGTTTTCACTCAAACCTGTCTGGACCAGTTGTTTCAACTAGTTTTGAATTATTTTGTGCTAAAAGTGTCCAAGCTAGGCATGGACAACTCCACCTAGCTATCTAGGGCCAACGTGGTTGATTTCATCACTGTTTAGGCCATACCCCAGCCAGCCCAAAAAAATAAAAGAAAAATGAATCTTCTAGAAGGACACTAAACATTACAATCAACCTACATATACATGCCCCCTCTATTTTCCTCACATAGTGTGTAATGTCCCTAACCAAATCAGAGTATAAATTTTTCATTTCTTTGAGTTTGGTTGAAGAATTAGTCAATGTGTGTGGATACTAACAACACTGTGGATGATTATAAATCTGTCCTCAATTCTTTTCTAAGGATAGGCTGGTATCAAGGTTCATATTAGTTTTGAAGCCTTTAAAAAGGGATGTCCCAGCCTGTACCTTTGACATAAAGAGACTGTACCTTATGGAAGACATTTCTACTATTGTGTACCAGCTTCTGGTCATGCCATTCGTCCCAGTCATTATCACTTTGAGAATATTTATCTTAACAGTAAGTGGTTGTCGTTTCAAAAAAGTTACAGATCTGAAAATCCCCTTTAAAAATCAGTCCCTATTATGCATTGTTATTGTTTTGAATTGTCAATGAAGTCTACGGTTCTTTTTCTTATCATGTGGTGAATGTCTTAGTTTTCCATGTATATGAAATCTTTACATACACATTGTTTGGTAACAATATGATGACACATGAAGCCTGGAACAATCATTCCATGCTCTAAGACAAAATCACTCCCAAAAATTAGTTTAGACGGAGATACGACAAAGTGTTTGGCATAAGATACCACCCAAGCCATGTGATAGTTAACATTAATATTCAGATCTGGACTATTGGGTTTATACAGTGACCTCTAGATATGTGCATTTAAGTGTTTGATAACTTTCCCGAGCCAAAAAGACATAACCAGTCACTTCTAACTTCCAAAAATTACCCAACTCTTAGTAGGGTCTTTACAATTTGGTTCAGTCATTACTTGGAGGGCAGACTAGATCAACTTACAGTAGATGATATACTACATCCTTTTTTACAATTATTTATGCTATAGTTTGAGTTAGGCATATAACTAGGACGATCCCAAAAAGGCTACACTCATGGCATGTGTTCAAGACAGATGCAATACATTCTAGAGAGGTGGCAAAGCCATACACAATAAGGATATATAGTTTGGCCATAACCCTGGCATATCTAAAATATCCTGAAAATAGGCTTACCCTCAAAAGGCAGTATCCTGCAACCTATCTCCTGTACCATAAATACAAGAAAAAACCCTTAACATGCATCTATTTTTCCTCCTTCCCTTGCCTCATAACTTTTATAAAATGATAAATCCCCCAGCATACTTACACAACATTTGAGTGGGGGTATGATATTGTATTCAGGTTCAGCTCTATCTTTTGCTATGAACATATTAGCAATTGATTTTCGCTTTTAGGGTCATGTTGCTCCCTTGCATGACACCTTGTGGTTTTCTAGAGGGAGAATGCTTTGGTCTGCTAGTGTTTCTCTGTAAAAGAAAGTTTTGCAATAGGTTGGTCACTTGATCTTGACTTCTCTAATGGTAGGAGTTTCCATTTTTAAATAGGGGTTTACTATTTTATTTGAGGTTTCTCCTTGTGGTGGTGATCTATATGTTGAATTTTTCCTTTTGTAAAAAGCTTTGTTTTCAATGTTTTATAATTAAAAAGCAGAAGCATGTTCCAAAAAAGGTTATTAAAATTTAATATAATGAATAGGGAAATAGGGCCACTATAACAATCCCCAAAGATAAAACAAATGTCTACATACAGTATGAAAGACATGCATCCCACAACACACATAAATTCTCTATGGAAGTTTTTGATAATCACGTGGCTCGTAAGTGGAAATTAAACCTTAAGCTTACTTTTATTGACAGAGGACACTGAGCTCATGTCTAGCTCGTCTAACTCCAATCCCTTCGCACCTACACTCCCTAATTTTCCTGGTAGAGTGAACAAAGAGTATCAAACTTCACTGCTTAATCCAGATTCCAGAAGTACAACCAGCAAGGGTAAGACTCAAGAGTACAATCATGTTCACTCCATTAATATCCACATGTGACCCAATGGGGGGGAATATGACTTCTAATACATTACGTGACATGTACAATGAAGAAAGTGCCCAAGCCATCTCTAAGCTGAACTGAAAAATTACAAGAATAAAATAAAATACATCACAAAATTACAAATATGTGAGCTTATCTTACAAGCAGGCAGTAGTCCATCCATGCATATGTAGATAGGCAGTAGTTTTGTAAGATAGGGCTTACAAAATTACCTAAAATGCATATGGGGGTAATATTCATAAAAGACATGTTAGAATTAGGAGGGAGAATATTCATAGGTATGGTTAAAGAATCAAGCCTTGGGTTTTTATTCAACAAAATTGGGGTACCGAGCAATTTTTTCTTCTGCTATTGAACACACAGCCTGGTGGTGTGAGAAATTATGGAAAATAAAAGCCCCCATTAAACAAGAGACTTTATGTGGCTATCAATTGTGAACAAGGTTTTAACTTGGGAAGTTCTGCAATGGAGGCTAGGCACAAACATGGAGTATGTATTTTATATAGAGAATATGAAAAATCAATAGAACATTTTTTGATCAAATGCTCAAATATACAAAACAGGTCTGGTTAGAAGTGGAGCAGTTCACAAGAGTGAAGAATAGATGGGTTAGGAACTCTGTTGAAGAATGTTTGAAAATTTTGATGAGACAAAAAGAGCTCAAGGAATGGAAACTTGTGCGATGTCTAACTATATGGGACTTGTACCTGGCAAGAAACTCATTTCTATTTATGGAAAAAGTTGTAGTACCTTCATTCCAATGTTCTTATCAAATCATATCCATGGCCATAGCTTAAACCTTACAGGCTTCTAGTCATTCAAGAAAAGAGAGACAAATGGAGAATTTGGTCATCCCCAATACTAAGACTAGGTCAACAAAGGATTAAGGGGTGAAATGTGATGTATAGAGTGCAAACCCTTCAAGCCTCAAAGTTGTGGAGGAGATGATGAGGAAGAAAGGATGAAGAAGAAAATGTATAATGCTAAGTTTTAGGAAATGTCAACCCCCTACATTTTTGTGCCAAAAACGTGTTTTGAAACATCTAGAAATGTTTTAGGAAAGTTTCCATATTTGGAGCCTCAAAATGCCAAAGCATTTCGACCCAAATAGGGTACATTTTGGACCTAGTAAAGCGCTTCAAAGGTGTATGGGACTCGCAACAACCACACAAATACCTAATGATGGGAAAACAATGAAAATTAAGACTAAAATCATTTTAATTTTCTTGGTAATTTGATTCAAATTTGCAAGATAATGTGTTATTTAAAAAATTTTAAAATCTATTCTTTGAAAAAAATATATTTTTTAAATATCGTATTTCCATGTTTCCAAAATTTTGTGGTGGTCATGTTTCCATGGCATACCTATTTCCTTGCTTCATGCAAGTTAGGTATGAAAACTAAGAACTGATATGCCAAATAATGAAGAAGAATATGATGGAGAAGTTATTAATATAAAACCTAAGCCCATTCCTCTTGCTTGATTTGAACATGGATAATCTTCAAAGTCCCCATCAAAGGAGACACCTATCACTGACCGACATGGACCTAAGGAAGCACCTCTTGCTTCACAAAAGATAGGAAAATTTTTAAGAACAAGTTGACCTTAGAATATTCTTAAGGAACCACCAAATCAGAGCTAGGATTCTAAAGGTAACCAAAATAGGAAAGCAACAACATATTGTAGAGGGGAAGAATACGAAAATAAGTAAAAAGAGAAGAGAAAAGGGGTGTACAAGAATCCAGAGTGCCAGAGGAGAAAGTGCAAGAACAAGAACACAATAAAGGTTAGGGATGGGAAGAAAATTTGAAAGAAACTTCCCTTCAAGAAAATGCTGATGGATTGCTGGAGATTCCAGGCAAGGAGCCAAACCTTTAATGCTTATTGACTTGAGAGAATGTAAATAGTGAGGAGACTCGTGCATTGGTTACAACAAAATCTGATGATGAACCTGAAGCTCAAGCCTGGAATCAGGAGGCTATGGACCAAAGGATCCTGCTATTGCAACAAGTTCAATTTGTACAAATTTATGTTTTGGATGATTATGCAGATTTTCATGCAGCATTTGATTTTGACTTTAATAGAAAATACTAGACTACAGTTAAGTCATATAAAGCAAGGGCAGGTAGTGCAAAGGGGGAGGCCAAAGCATGATATTTCAAACAAAGGAACATACCATAAATGTGATTGGATTGTCTATGTAGATGATGTAAAACTTAATCACTCAACCACATAGACTATGGAAGCAAATGTTCATGAGCAACATTTAACCTCCTACTATATACACACACTATATTTAACATTTTACTTTATTTATCATTTCCCATGACATTTGTATCTGAGAAAATGCAGCTTGCTGTTGAATTCATATAAGCCTTTTCTTCTTCCATTTCTGTGGAGAACCTCCTACAATGAACAATCAAAATGCATGATATAACAGAAATATTGGAGCACAAAAGAGATTTTATTGATCGCGGGCCACTTCGAGGGGGAAACCTCCTTTGAGCAAGCTCAATACAAAATAACTCTTCTATGCTTTCATTAGCCTCAACACATACTTATATACTAAGTCTAATATAAACAACTATTAGTCCACATGAATGTGGGATAATCCAACCTATTACCTAGGTGACTTAACAACTATTACTTACTCCCCATGAATGTGGGATAATACAGCATACGAATTGGACAACTTACAAAGCATATGCATCCAACAAAATATACCGACAAAATAAAGAGGGGGGTTGACATGGGTTCTTAACATCCCCTCCCTCTTAGAAAAAGCTTTGTCCTCAAAGCTTTAGATGTGGAAAATGCTGCTGAATCTAAAGGAGCAGTTCCCATGTAGCATCCCCAGGTTGCATGCCGTGCCACTGAATTAAAACCTTTGTGATGGACCAAGAGCAAAGCTGACGAGTGCGCTTACTGAGGATGGAATTTGGTTCCAAAATGATGGAGCCTTCCATATCTAGCTCTGGTAAAACAGTTTGTGCTCTGATGTTGGTGCCAATCACTTTCTTGAGACAAGAAACATGAAAGACTGGGTGAATGCGAGAAGGAGGAAGTTCCAATTTATAAGCAACAGACCCAATATTTTGAAGAACTTTATATGGCCCATAGAACTTTGGAGCCAACTTCTGATGCCCTTTGATTTTCAAGGAGGATTTCTTGTAAGGTTGCAAACGAAGAAAAACCATATCACCGACTTGAAAGGTGCACTCAGAACGGTGTTGATCGGCTTGCTGCTTCATGCGATTTCTTGCCATGTGAAGATTCTCTAATAGAATATGAAGAATCTAATCACGGTTGCACAAAACCATGCCAACTTCCTGAACTGGTGAACTATGGGGGGTGCATGGAAGGAGCACTGGCGGTGGCTGCCCATAAACAACTTCATATGGAGTCATTTTAGATGCAGTATGGTAGGAAGTATTGTACCACCATTCAGCGAGAGGGAGCCACTTTGCCCATTGATGTTGTTGTTCAGAGGTAAATAAACAAAGATAAGTTTCCAAGCATTTGTTGGTGACTTTAGTTTGACCATTTGTTTGTGGGTGATATCTTGAACTCATCTTCAGTTTGGTTCCAGTGAGGTGAAAGAGTTCGGTCCAAAAATGACTTGTGAAAGTTGCATCGTGGTTTGAGACAATGGAAGAAGGGATGCCATGAAGACGGAATATCTGGTCCATGAAAATTTGTGCGACTAAGGAGGCAGTATATGGATGGCTGAGAGCACAAAAATGACTATATTTGGAGATTCGATCAACCACAACCAAGATTATGGTCTTCGCTCCAGATTTAGGGAGCCCGTCAATGAAATCCATCGAAATATCTGTCCAAATCCTTGTAGGGATGGGTAAGGGTTCGAGCAAGCTGGGGAGGAGTGTAGTTTCACCCTTGTGGCGTTGAAAGGTATCACATTCAGCAACCATCTGTTGAATTTCCCATTTCATTCCCTTCAAAATAAGTTACGTCGTGCCCGATCATACGTTTTGAGGAACCCAGAGTGCCCTGCTGCTAGAGAAGCATGTAGTTCATAAAAGATAGCCTGGTGAATATTTGTGCTCTAGGGAAGCACCAAGCGACTCTTGTATCTTAGAGAAGAACGATCCCAAGAGTAATGCGGTACAAGAGAAGGATTACTGGCCAATTGTTGGATGATTTAAGATAAGGAAGAGTCATTGACATAGCCTTGCTGAATAGATTGTAACCAATTTGGAATAGGCATAGAAATAGCTGAAAGAGAAGCATGGTCATCAAATGTGCGGGAAAGAGCATCCGCCACAAGATTGTCCTTACCCTTCTTGTAAGCAATCTCGTAGTCATAACCCATGAGTTTGCTAACCAATTTTTGTTGTGTTGGGGATGAGACTCATTGTTCCAAGAAATATTTCAGGCTCTGGTGATTAGTCTTGATGCAGAAATGATTCCCTAAGAGGTATGGATGCCTCTTTTGTACAGCATGCAAAATAGCCATAATTTCCTTCTCATATGTAGAGGCGGCTAAATTATTACCAGACAGGAATTTGCTGGTGAATGCAATGGGATGTTCATCTTGGAGGAGGACAACACTAATTCCATTGTCGCAAGCATCACTCTCAATAGTGAAGGGCTTGGAAAAATTAGGCATAGCTAGAACAAGTGTGGTACACATAGCTTGTTTCAGTTTCTCAAATGCACACTCATCACTAGGTGTCCATGCAAAAACATCCTTTCTCAGTAGAGCTGTTAATGGAGCTGCAATCTTCCCATAATCCTTGACAAACTTGCGGTAGTAGCCGGTAAGTCCCAAAAACCCACGAAGGCTCTTCAAGGTTTGAGGAGGTGGCCAATTTTTCATGGCATCGATTTTGGCAGGATCGACAAGAACCCCTTGTGCTGAAACAATATGCTCGAGATACTCTATTTCCTTCTGCCCAAAAAGACATTTAGATTGTCTGTCATAGAGATGATGATCACAGAAAAATTGCAGTACAGGATCCAGATGTTGGAGATGCTCAGCCCAGGTTTTACTATAGATGAGGATATCATCAAAGAAGACCAGAATGAAGTTTCGCAAGTAGGGCCAAAATATTTTATTCATCAATGCCTGGAATGTGGAAGGGGAATTTGTGAGGCCAAATGGCATGACCAAAAATTCATAATGGCCATCATGTGTGTGGAAAGCTGTTTTAGGGATATCATCTGCATGGACCCAAATTTGGTGATACCCAGAATGAAGATCCAATTTGGAGAAAAAATGAGCACCATGAATCTCATCCAGAAGCTCATCAACAACAGGAATTGGAAACTTATCCTTGATTGTGATGAGATTAAGTGCTTGAAATTCTATGCAAAGGCACCATGATCCATCTTTTTTCCGGACTAGAAGGACCGGTGAAGAGAAGGAACTAGTGCTAGGGAGAATAACACCTTGCTTTAGTAAGTCGCGAACAAGAATCTCAATTTATGTCTTGTGGTGAAATGGGTAGCGATAGGGCCTGATGTTGGGAGGGACAATTCCAGGAAGGAGCAGAATACGATGGTCCTCGGGTCAGGAAGGTGGCAATCCCACTGGCTTAGCAAACACACATGCATATTGATCCAATTTTTTTTGGAGATCCAATGGAGTAGTTGAGATTGTTGAAGGTTGCATCTGAATGAAATGGAGCTGAGCGATGAAACCATGTGAACTTTTCTTAAGAAGATTTTCCATGCGATGCGAACTAATGAGGCTGAGAGACCCTAATTGTAAGCCCCACAATGTGTGTTTGGTACCATTGATTGAAAACTGCATCCAAAGTTCAGCAAAATCCCATAAAATGGGTCCAAGTGTGCGTAACCATTGAGTGCCCAAAACCACATCACATTCACCTAAGGGAAAGGAAAACATGTTAGAGTGCAAGTTATAATACCCCATAGATATGCACACATTACGACACTTCCTTTTGCAAGGTAAGGTGCCCCCAGTGGAAATCATGACTCAAAGTTGGAGCAAGGATGGATGAAACAATCGGCCTGTTTAGCGATCCTTGGGTCAATGAAGTTGTGAGTGCTACCAGAATCACTGAGTATTGTAAGAGGGAATTTTTTGAAGAACCCTATGACCTGCATGTTTTGTGGGGTGGTGACTCCGGCTAAGGCATAGAGAGATATCTCTGATTGGTCCTCTGGAGCAGGAAGTTGTTGAATGTCACCATCATCATCTGTGGGATCCTGAGCATCATAACAAATTTCAGGTGTGGGTGGAGAATCCACATCCAAGAGATAGAGATTTTGCTCAACACATCTATGTCCCAGGGTGAATTTCTCGTCACAATTATAACAAAGCCCTTTTTCTCGACATTCCCGCATCTCTGCTTCAGACAAATGCTTGATAGGAGTGGTTCTAGGAGCTGGCGGATTTTGGGTTCTTTGAGGAACCATAGATTGGAATGGAACAAGAGTGGATTTGGAGCATTGTTGAGCCCAGATCTTGTCCTCTGCTCGCTTAGCCAACCTGAGGGCTTCCATCATTGTGTTGTGGTAGAACATTTTAACCTCAGAGCGTATTGCATCCTTCAGACCACTGATAAAACAACTAAGGTAGAATGCATCAGGCAATCCCTCGGTGTGATTGGTGAGTTTCTCAAATTCTGTCTGATACTCCCGCACATTGCCAGTTTGGTGAAGTTTGGTGAGTGATCCTGTGAAGTCATCAAAAGCACTAGGACCAAATCACTACAAGAGGAGTTAGGAAAAATTTGTCCAGTTTGGCTGGGCATGAGCCTTGATGTACCAACGGAACCATTGAAGTGCTTCATGTTCCAAATGAAAGGATGCAAGGGGGACTTTATTGACATCAAAAGTGTTATGTAGACTGAAATATTGTTCTGTGCTATAAATCCATCCAGTTGGATCATCACCATTGAAGCGAGGAAAATCCATCTTCGACCCGCGGAAGTTGCTAAACGATGAGAACCCAATGTCTGCAGAAGACTCAAGCTGGCGGCAGTTGTTCATGGGTGAATGTTGAAGATGGAGGCCAAGAAATTTTTGATCTAGATCCTCAAGTTTGGACTTGATGGTGGCAAGTTCTTCTTCCATTTGTTTATTTGCTCCAGTGCGGGTGACAACCATAAGCAGTTTTTTATTTTTTATTATTTTTTTTCTTCAGGTAATGGGTAGAAAAACAAAAATGGAGAGGGTTTTAGAAAAGGAGATTTTTGATTTGGGGAAAATTTGGGGGGGTAATTGGGGTTTTATGGGGTTTTGGACACTTTTTTAGAAACAAGAAGCAGAAAATGTGAATTTCAGAGGTGGGATGAAGGAATTGGAAAATTTGTCAGAGAGGGACAATGAAGTAGAAATGGAAAACGAACATCGTGGAAAAATTTGAAGGCGATTGGGTGAGAATTAGAGAAGTTATGACAAACTCTAAAAATTGACAAATGTGGAATTTCGGCCTTGAGGAAGTGAAATTGGGGATAAGGTCCTCAATGAAGGAATTTGCAGAATGGTATTACGGCTTCCTATTGGTTCAAAGGTAGTCACTTAGCCACCAAGGCTATCTCAGGCTTGAGTATTGGGGAAGTACCCCTCACTTCATGGCGCAGGTAAAACTGCTAACTGCTTGGCCAAAAATGATAGCTCTTTGGTTTTCCTCACGGATGGGAATCTAGTCAATCTGGTGGGGGTCATTGCCCTTTTTGCTTGGTAGTTCCTCTCAATGGCTAGCTACTTCGGGGTTCCTATGGTACTCCTCACAATGAGTTTTAGGGCTATGCCCAAGTACTTCCCATAGTTAAGTGGATAGGGTTTAATCCCTGATCCAGATGAATATTATTGTTGCAAGAAGAAGAACAACTGTAAGGCTCACAGCACCAGGAAGCACGACAGAATTTTGTTTTTTTCCTGAAATTCCACCCACACAGCCCAAGAAAGTGTTCTGATACCAGATGTGGAGAACCTCTTGCAATGAACAATCAAAATGCATGATATAACAAAAATATTGGAGCACAAAAGAGATTTTATTGATCCCATGCCACTTCGAGGGGGAAACCTCCTTTGAGAAAGCTCAATAATAAATAACTCTTATATGCTTTCATTAGCCTCAACACATACTTATATACTAAATCTAATCTAAACAACTATTACTCCACATGAATGTGGGATAATGCAACCTATTAACTAGATGACTTAACAACTATTACTTACTCCCCATGAATGTGGGATAATACATCATACTAATGGGACGACTTACAAAACATATGCGTTCGAAAAAATATACCGACAAAATAAAGAGGGGGGTTGACATGGGTTCTTAACAATTTCCAATAGTGCTTCACATTCACATACTATTTTTCTAGTTTTTCAGCCCTCGCTAAAGGCCTTCAAAAAGTAGCATTATTATTAGTTATTGCCATTGTGTCAGAGAATCCAGGATGAAATTTGTTAAGGGAATGTGTTCTTTTACAGATGAAATTTGACCAGTATAGCTGGTATAATCAGGTAAAAAATTACTCACCAGATATCTAGTTTTTAGGGCCCACTCTTGGGGTAGGATTTTTAAATAAAAATGTCATGGTTCTATCAGATATTTCTGGTGATTTTAAGATTTTCCACTTTTCTGGTCTTAGCTTTAATTTTCTTATTTTGATTGGATATTGTTAGTTATGTTTACTGCTATGGGTTTTGTGTTCAACTGTTCTCTTACTGCAATTCTAAAATAAATCTCTTAAGAGAGAAAGAAAATGGTTCATCTCATGAGAGACCACCCCAAAAGATTGTCTACTAATATTCGAGAAGAAGCTGCTTCTAATCCACCGGGAACATCTGATAGATCTCTAGATAGTAGGTTGCTTAAATAAGCCAAAAGTGATCCACAGTTGAAATCCACTAATTCCTGGAAAATGTTGGTCGAATGTGCAAGTAACATATGATTGATCTAACATGTCTAGGGCTGAACAAATCCATACAATACTCAAGTCATCCTACATAAGGAAAAATCTAATCTACCAATTGCCATGGAGTTTACCTACCATCATGAAAATTATATTATCAGAAGCATCAGAGGTGCATCAGAGAGGACCAAACAAAGCCTCGTCCTACCAAAACCTAAACATGGATGGATCAAAGATAGGATTGGAATAGTGGAAATACATTCAAAATTTTAATAGGCTATGGTGTTGCTTCTCCAGTTCCTAAGAAAGAGTGTATCTAAATAAATATCAGAGTATGGGGTAGTTTCTGTAAAAAGTGTTAGTAAGGGTTCTGTTGGTAGTCTCGCTAACGCCCTGATCTGTAAAAAATGACTCATATATAATGTTACATGGCTATCTTCTAATTCCCTCAGTAAGTAAAGCACAAATGCAAGAGCAGAGCTAAGATCCAGGAAAAAAGCAACATCAAAAGAAGACACATGTTCATGAAGGACCCTTCGGGCTTAACCACTTTTCCTTAAACTCAACGAAGGATTGCAGAGTAACTCTATAACTCACTTTACTTAGAAACCCACCCAGTGAATGAAATGGTAGGCGGTTATCTTATTTACTCTATGCCTTCTATCTATTGATTCCATGTTCTTATGGGCACGCTTCAATCTCAAACAAGTCTACTTCATCTCAAGAGCACAACACAAATCCCTTATAGAGACATTTGATGTAAATGCAATATTATTCAGAAACCTATGAAATGGGCTAACGGTGACCTCATTTTTGAAAAAGCATCCGGTATTTCATTCCTACAAATAATAAATAAACAAAAATCACCAGAAACAGTTAAGCACGTTATATGAAACTATAGGGTTTCCAAAGGTTTTACAAAATTGCTTACTGCTAAATACAACACTCGTGTTGTTGTCCCTCTTCGTAGAAAAGGGACCCCTTTCTAGGATAAATAGATGACCCAACAAACAAGAAAGAGTGTGTTGGATCAGGATATGATCAGAGTGACAAGGATCTACTTACAGAAGAGATGGTGTAGGGAAACCTTTTATGAACTAACTAATCCACTCATTTATGAAAACTTGCAACTTTTAGATCGAATTTCGCTATACAGATCTCGGACAAGATGTACATTTTTAGGAAAGATGTATATTCTCATGAGATCCAAGAGAAAGCATACTAGCAAATTGATCAGAAGGACAACTATAATTGAAAGCATATGTAGTTGAAGACAATTGAAACCCACCACAAAAAGGGAAACTAAGATAATATAGAACAAACTAAATCCAGATCTGGGGTCACTAGAACATCTGGAAAATGTATTGAGCTCGAAGAGGATATTGAACTTAAGCAAAGAAAAAACAAGCTGGCGTCATTGGCATTGCAAGACATTGAGGATAGGATATGCTAGCAACACTAATAAGAAGCCATATGCAAGATGTATAACCAAGACATTATCAAACACAAGTAGCATATACTAGTTAATGGTCCTGTTTGCGGTAACACCCAGATCAAATTTTAGTTAGATAATACTTGGACAATAGACACTCTGATCATTATTCATAGCAGCAGATAAGTCAATAAGACAATAAAAAGCTTAGAATAGAAACCTCACATTCAAATTGCTTGGAAGGATTACAACAGAACCCTAGAAACCCTGTAACAGAAATCATAGAAAAAATATAGCTCAAGCAAGGATGAAGTCAGTTACCTCAATCTCAAATGGGTGCTCTACCAAGCATATATTTTCGATGATAGATGATTTGAAACAATGCATTCAATAGTAGAAAGAACAAATCAAACAACTTTGTGGAAATTAACTACACCATTTTAGTACAAAAAAATCAAAGACAAGGAATGGAAAGAAAGCCCCATACCTTTACAAGATGTTGGTGGACTCTACGGCTGCAGGGATAAATGAGAGTTAGAAGGGTGTGTTGAAGAATGAGAAGGGTGGGATGCCTTGAATATGTCGCAGGGTCCAGAAGTAGCATCCCAAGCTCTGCCCGATGCCGTGAGTATCCTAAGTTGCCTCCAAATACCACATATTGCGAAAATGGAAAACAGTTAAAGATGGAACCAAATTTTAAAGTTGGGTCTAAAATAACTTAATGGCTTGGATTTGGTTTAAATTCAAAGCATTCACCGAATCACCATAACCTGTGCTAAATTTAGCGGAATGTGTGGGCTCCTCTCAAATCCTCGTTAGACATTGGATATGAAATTATAGGTCCCAGTCAAAACCCCTAACTTTGTAGAGCATAGGTTAAAGTATGCTTAACTATGGAGTACCAAGAAGGAGTGGACTAGTTGAAATAGCCTACTTGTTATGTGGGTTCACCTTGGGAGGATCCCAGGATTCTTTTCCTTATGAATGGAGGAAATCAATTTTTTTTCCAGAATAATGGTGAAGAAATCATTAAATTAGCATAGGTTTAAAGGTTTGACAGAAGGAAAATTTGAAAATATGACAAAAGTTCAATATTATGCTAGTTAATATTATTATTTTAGTTATAAGGGCTTAAGTTTTTTAAGTTTTGAATAATTAATTACCATTATAACTAACATATGTTTTAACTTGATTATTGTGTATTTTTGTAAAGATGGGTATTATGATATTATGTTTCTTAATTTTTAAACATGAAGATTTTTCCAATTGTTATTATATTCAATCAAGGGTGTCAACTATTTATGGCAGAAACATTTACTATGGATGCCTTGAGTTTGAGCTAAATGTGTATCCTATATCTTTCTTCGAATCCAACTTCTCTAATTCACGGTGTCTTATCGTCCAACTTAAGGGGTTTCCTGCTATGATTGTTTGCAAGAAGGGGAAGGTATTGAGGCCATATTCACATCACTACCGTTTGAGGGTAGGTTGAGTACTTGAACTGATGTTTTGATCTAGGGTTGGATTACTACATTGATGTTGTTGATCTCAGTTGTTCCACATGTTATTTTGGAGTTGCCATAGAGGTTTCTTTTTTGATATTGCTATAAATGTTTCTTTTAAATGTTTTTACAAGACGGGTGTCATTGTTTCCCAAGTACATTCAAATGGTATGTGTGTTGACAAGTCATACAAAAAAGGTCGATTTATTTTAATCCAATACTTGGATTCATCAAGAATTGTCCAACTTTTGAAAAGTGGGTGGAAATTGTAATTAATCTCAACACATATTCATTCAGAAGTAAATATGCT